>JACXGM010002296.1:0-47769 GCA_016801145.1 Umbra pygmaea
GACCATATAGCCATTATGAAAGTGTTTACTAAAGTAATAAATCCAAGTGAGAAGTGGCTCAATTTCTCATAGACTTCTACAGAATCCAAGCTCTTTTGCAACCCGACACATCGCCCCCAGCGGAATTCAGATAGAATGCAGGTTTAAGGCACTTCCTCATTTGCCTCAATTTGTGAAACCGGATGCTCACCCTGTGGGTCGGAGGCGGCAACTTCCTGACCCGGAACTGGTTAGTTATTCCTGCCTGCTAAAACCTCATTGGCTGAAACTTTTCTGTTTGATAGGAATGAATGGCAAGGTGTCGTCCATCTTGTATACTGTCGTTGAGTCTAGTACTGTACCCCATACAACAATCATGTTGACCAACGAGGTTTTTCAGACACAATTATCCATAATTATGGATACAATTGTTGAATTAGTAGTACGGGAGGTGTCGAGACTCATAGATGATTGTTTTGCTGTTGTGATGGAGAACGAAGAGGCTCAATTGCCAAAGAGGGAAATACAAAGCATGAATAAAGCAAAAACGGTACGCGAATTTCTCCTTGCAGTCTGAGACGGGTTTGCATGTTGACATACGGTGTCGTGTCTATAATTGTTTTACTTTTTCTTAATTTTACAGAGAACGTTTGCATCATTCATGGATGTGTTGAGCAAGTCCTCAATAGAAAAAATAGCACTTCTCTCGCACGTGGTCGAATCAGAAGTGAGAACAGTGAAGACAGCTACAAGTGAAGTAAAGGCAGTTTGTCAGGCAGAAGCGAGAATAGAAGACAACGCAGAAAAATGTAAGTGATTTTTTTTAACGTTTTTGTGTATAGAGTTCTCGGAACCAAGTTAAGTGTGAATATATAACATGTACGTAACTACCGTACTATGCCACGACACAACGCAGTACCTACTAGTATACTTACTGTACAAGATGTTTTTCTTGTATTTTACCAGGCAAGTTGACTGATAACATTCTCATTTACAACAACGGCCTGGGGAGAATTGAAAGGGATGATTAGGTTGCTATGATGGTATCATATATAAATTTACTGACTAGGGCTGCATCTCAATATGCATAGTATGCATGATATATATTATGCCAGACTACGATTATTATGTCCTTCTTCTTCTATGATACTTGGCAGATCGCAACTGACTTAGTGGTGCATATACTGCCACCTACTGTACTGGAGTGTGAGGCTGAACACAGCCCACTCAATTCAAATTATCCTTGCTAAACCAGTAGCCCTAAGAAATTTAAATACAGCCCTCGACACCACCCCACATGATTCGGAGGAGATCGATCTATCAACCTTAGAAATCGCGGATCTGTTTGGTGTGTCACAAAGCACGATTTAGAGATCTCTGAATTGTGCTGGGTAACACACCAAACAGATCACCGATTTCTGAGGTTGATAAATCGATCTCCTCTAAATCATGCTTTGTGACACCAAACAGATCCGCGATTTCTCGGGTTGATAGACCAGATCAAGCAAGCATATCTTCATAAGCTTATGATGTCTTCCACACGAATAAGGAGCTCAGTCGCTCTCAAACTATTTAAAACTTCGAAATCTATGTCTATATTTTCAAGATCACTTATTCGCCCGAGTATTTCAATGGTCAAACATATGGGGGCTGTGTGTTTGAATCTGTGAGATAACCACGCCCCATTCATTTGAATATAACAAATGGATATTATGAAATGTGTCATTATGAAATAAGAGTGCCTTGAAATAAATAAATCTGGGATTATGAAATAAAAGTCCCCTGAAATAAATAAAATGTTTCCTTTGAAAAATACCATTTTGAAATAAAAAATTATTTATTTATTTTATTGGACTAGGTTTATATATTTATATTTAAATATTTATATATTTATTGTGTCATTAATTTATTTCAGGACTTATTTCATAGCCATATTAATTTATTTAATATTGACAAAAATGGCTTTCCATAGCTTAGGGGTGTCATGATACCAAAAATTCAGTTGTCGGTGCCAATACCAGTAAAATTACATGATTCTCGATGCAGATTTCGATACCACGTAAAAAAAAGGATTTTCTAAGATTCCAACTACTTGAACTTGAAACATGATCTTCTTTATTAAAATACTTTAAAAATATCATAAGACATAAAAAACAGGTGCAATATAACATAGAACAACATAATAAAGTGCATTTAATGCTCATAGTGCAACAACTACCGGTATTGTCCCCAGACACATTCCAGGCAGCTTTTCAAAAGGTACTGTGCAAAAACAACAACAGTGCAAAACAAAACGGTGGATATAGCAGTGCAGCCATTCAGCTAACAAGATAAACATTGCACACTGATTCTTGGCTAGTTCACCGTTTCTTGGAGAGCAAAAGTAGCATGTCAACATGGTCTTGGGTAAGTCGCAAATGATTGTGTGTAATGTGTTTGGCATTGGTCCCATATGGCTGTATTGTATTGGATAATGAAAGCTTTGAATCATCTGTTCTTATCAGTTTACTATCTGATACGTTCCCCATCCAGGAAGTATATACACTGCTCAAAAAAATAAAGGGAACACTTAAACAACACAATGTAACTCCAAGTCAATCACACTTCTGTGAAATCACACTGTCCACTCAGGAAGCAACACTGATTGACAATCGATTTCACATGCTGTTGTGCAAGTAGAACATACACCAGGTGGAAGTTAAAGGCAATTAGGAAGACACCCCCAATAACGGAGTGGTTCTGCAGGTGGTGACCACAGACCACTTCTCAGTTCTTATGCTTCCTGGCTGATGTTTTGGTCACTTTTGAATGCTGGCGGTGCTTTCACTCTAGTGGTAGCATGAGATGGAGTCTACAACCCAGACAAGTGGCTCAGGTATTGCAGCTCATCCAGGATGGGACATCAATGCGAGCTGTGGCAAGAAGGTTTGCTGTGTCTGTCAGCATAGTTTTCGGAGCATGGAGGCGCTACCCGGAGACAGGCCAGTACATCAGGGGATGTGGAGGAGGCCGTAGGATGGCAACAACTCAGCAGAAGGACCGCTACCTCCGCCTTTGTGCAAGGAGGAGCAGGAGGAGCACTGCTAGAGCCCTGCAAAAGGACCTCCAGCATGCCACATATGTGCATGTATCCACTAAAACGGTCAGAAACAGACTCCCATTAGGGTGGTATGAGGGCCCAATGTCCACAGGTGGGGGTTGTGCTTACAGCCCAACACGGTGCAGGACGTTTGGCATTTGCCAGAGAACACCAAGATTGGCAAATTCGCCACTGGCGCCCTATGCTCTTCACAGATGAAAGCAGGTTAACACTGAGCACGTGACAGACGTGACAGAGTCTGGAGACGCCGTGGAGAACGTTCTGCTGCCTGCAACATCCTCCAGCATGACCGGTTTGGTAGTGGGTCAGTAGTGATGTGGGGTGTCATTTATTTGGGGGGCCGCACAGCCCACTATGTGCTCGCCACAGATAGCCTGACTGCCATTAGGTACCGAGATGAGATTTTCATAAACCTTTTAAGACCATATGCAGGTGCGGATGGCCCTGGGTTCCTCCTAATGCAAGACGATGCTAGACCTCATGTGGCTGGAGTGTGTCAGCAGTTCCTGCAAGAGGAAGGCATTGATGCTAATGACCGCCCATTCCCCAGACCTGAATCCGATTTAGCACAACTGGGACATTATGTCTTGCGCCATCCACCAACGCCACGTTGCACCTCAGACTGTCCAGGAGTTAGCGGATGCTTTAGTCCAGGTCTGGGAGGACATCCCTCAGGAGACCATCCGCCACCTCATCAGGAGCATGCCCAGGCGTTGTAGGGAGGTCCTACGGGCACGTGGAGGCCACACACTACTGAGTGTCATTTTGACTAGTTTTAAGGACATTACGTCAAAATTGGATCAGCCTTTAGTGTGGTTTTCCACTTTGATTTTCAGTGTGACTCCATACCCACACCTCCATCGGTTGATAAATTCGATTTCCATTTAATATTTTTGTGTGATTTTGTTGTCAGCACATTCAACTATTTAAAGATGAAAGAATTTCATACGATTAGTTCATTCAAATCTAGGATGTGTTATCTTAGTGTTCCCTTAATTTTTTTTGAGCAGTGTATATTAAATAGATTTTTCGAACAGGGAGTCAGTTACGGGGCTTGCTCCGTCTGATCCATGCATTGACTCAGTATTGCAGTACTTCCGGGAAGGGTGCACCCATTTCAAGTGTAAAAATTAGAAAAGTACAGTATATTATCCTCCGCCGAACGAAGCAGACTACCTAACTAGCGAAGCCCTCTTTGTTTGCTTTAGATATTTCCTGCTATTTTCTGTTATCCTCCCCTGACAATGTTAGCTATTGCTGACACTGGCATCTCTGCTAACGGTGCCTACGGTGCTTCAAAAAATGGTCATTGTCAGTGTTTTGGCATTTTAGAACCAGAAGGTTTCGGTAGTATTGGTTCTCGTGACATCCCTAATCATGCTATGGTGGGTAGGCTTTAACATAGGGTACTCTTACATTGTGCATGACCATGCTCCACTTCAATGTGTCCAATTAGTATATTGACCAGTCTCCCTCTCCTCAAGATCCGGCTGTAGACAATCATACACTCCTTCGTAGAAATGTCTGTGTCATCGTCAATCATAAATTACATGTATGCAGGGTTTCAAACTCTCACGCATCTAGTGGGACTCTCACATTTTCAGCATTAAAAAAATATTTTATTCTATTAGTTGTTTTTTTGCATAAATCAGGGTTTATAATAAGTAAACAAGGACTGACATTTCTAAAATTAGGGTTAGTGTTACCAAAAGTGTTCTCCGCGCGCGTGCGCACTGAAAGTTTACAGAGTCTCACGCCAGCCAATGTCCCAAAGTTGGCAACCCTGTGTATGTGAATTCGCGATGGCAACAGTAATCTTTTCTTTTAATGTTCTTGGCTATTATTACCTCAATAAATTGGGCACATGCAACGTCATTGCTGTACGTCGGGTTCACATGTAATCCATTTTCTTCATGAGAATAATATCTAATCTAAATTTTTTGAATTGCAGCTCTTCATTTGGGATGTTATAGGCAACATTACATTTTATTATCATCTCTGATTGTTCTGAGGACCTGATATCTGCTGCCATATCGGTACGAAATGTTTTTGATCTGCTTACAAATGCACTGTTTCCTGCCATGCTCTGGCCACACTCTTTACAATAAAAGTAGTGCGTGACATTTTCTGTCTTATTAAAACTTAAATAGGGAAACTGGTCTAACCAGACTTTACGAAATGTACGGTATATATTTTTCTCTTTTTATTTTGAGTCTCTAGCTCACGCTCGGGGTGCTGTACTGTACCCCGGTTTCTAAACCGGATGCAATCTCCGACAATGGAGGACCAGGGCTTGGCATCTTACCAGGGACTGGGGAGACTGGTGGCTGAGGTAGCTCCATGTCAGTACTGTTGTCGGAGCACTGACCGGGGAGAGTGTTGGCGGGAACAGGCTCACCATTCTTAAAGAAAAAAACGATGGGTGTATTTCTTTTCATTGTTCGTTTTCTGTTTTCTTGCATTTATTTTGCTGATGCTGATTGCCGTAACTGATTCTCTGGTGCTCAGGTCGCCATTTAAATCACACAGCATGGAGCAGTGTAGGCCTACAGGAATATCTAGACCACAGCCAATCAGAGGCAAAGACCTACCGTGTCTCTGATTGGTTTAGACAATGATATGATCCAACCATGAGTACGAGTTCTGTCATAGGAGAACAAACGCTTAGTTCATGGAGAGGAAGCGGATAGGATGACGTTAGGTGTATCCGTGCGACCTAGGAATTTAGCAAACAGCTAAATTTTTCGCACTCTAGAGCCCTGAACACAATATTGTACCTTTGACTTTTTGGGGATTTTTGGTAGATTTTTTCACTCAAAATGATATTTTGTATGCTTATGAGTAACGTCGTAGCTGGCTAGCCTAAGCCTAAGGCATGGTCTAAAATAGGGGTGGCACGGTTCATGAAAAACATCCAAACCGTTTGGTTCGCTTGTCTCGGTTCGGTGCGTGTTTCCATCGCACAGTTTGTCGGTACACTGCACAAATGTGCACAAACCACTTACTGAGTTGTGAACCCTTTCAACACCTATACTATGTTAAAACACTTACCAGAAATGACAAGCAGGATGAGCTTGACAAACGCAACACATGGCATCTGATTGGAGGAACACTTTACGTGGCTCTGGCTGCTCCCGAATTTGAAAACGAGCTCTAATGGCGTTCTGAATATGATCTCATATTTTTCAAAAATAGTTCACCGCAAAGTGTTTCTGAAAACATTTTAAGCAAGATATATAAAATGGACAGTTAAATAGACTGCAGTTACTACAAATACTAGTGTTTAATTATTCGAGAATCGGGAAAGAATACAAATTTCATAGTTATTATATTATAGCATGGTATTCGCCCGCCCTTGTCGTTATTATTGTTAGGGTGAAAGATTTGCTATATGCACAGCAGACTTTGTTTTGACATTAAAGAAATACATGTACTTTAGAGAGGAGATAGTAATTTAAACTACTGCCACTTGTTTAATTATAGACGTGTAAACCATTGTTGAATTGTTAGAGACCATCAGAATTCAAACGAGGTTAAACCTTTAATAAAGCTATAGTCGCTCAGCAGACTTAGATTTGACGTAAAATAAAAATATTTATAGTATTTATATTGGTCCAACTTATATTGGTCCAACTCATAAATTACGCCTGTTGCTTCGTTTCTCTGTTGCGTATAATACATATTATGCTGGAGCCTTCGTCTTTTGTGTTTCTCTGTTAAGTAGCTACTCAATTTCTTTGACTCCAGCCTAGTTTTTAAACGCTGCGGTGCGAACTCCGTTGTTAGGACATATCAACACAACACTCTTTAAAAAAAATTGTATTGGATGACATTTTCAGCCTCGTAATTTGAACAAACAGCACACTTATCTCCAATCATACACCCAGTGTTACAAACATTAAACTGTGAAATGTTGTATGTAGCGCTACACTAAAGTCTAGTGACGACGCTATAAAAGCTTGTTGCGGTGCTTGCGTCACGCCCTTATCCCTCCTACCAGTTCCTATGGCCACTTGACCAGTGCGAATGCAAACAGCAAAACCGGTTTTGGGGGAGAGTAGTAAGTAGAACTTTTTAGAAGTGGACTGTTCCTATAACTACGTTCCTGTAACTACTTGGTCGGAAAGCGGCTAATGTTACAAGCCTATCGGAAGTAGAGCAGGGTAGGTCCTGGCAACACAGTGGCCCTCATTTATCAAACGTGCGTAGGGCTGGGAGGTATACCGGAAAAAACTATATACCGGTCTTCATTTATGTAGCGGTATGCTATATTCGTTACCGGTATTTTTTTCATATGTCATTCCGCCAGCTGCAACAACTGAGAATAATCTTATATTGGAATAAACCGCGCCCCTAAAATCTTAATGCCCACTGCATGAATCACACAAACACACGTGAGAAACAAACACCTGGAAGTTAGATAAACCGTGAAAAAAAAGAATGGAGGCTGCAGTTAGAATTACCTGCGCAGCAGCAAGCGAAAAATGTGTTGTTAAAAAGGGTGCAACGTCGATAGTCTGGACATGGTTTGGTTTAAGACCCCGTTTACACGAACACGGACGGTTATTTTGAAAAACTGAGATATTTCCCTTCTTTTGTGCCCTTCGTTTACACACACACAGAGAATTCACCCTTAAATACGATTTTTTCAAAAAAATCTGGCCAAAGTGGAGATTTTGGAAGACTCCGTTTGCATGTAAACTGAGGAAAACTGAGGTTTAGGCAGCCGACGTCACAGTATGCGCCAGAACATGCACATGTGCGAAAAGTGCGACCTATGTTTACATTTTCATTTGGCTATTTTTGGGAATCTGATTGGCTAATATGGGCTTCAGCCTTTCGTTACACTGCCACCTACACATTTGGCATGCACTTGACGGCATATACACGCTTGGTTCTATTAGCACATGCACTAAGCCACTCGACCGATGTTATAACAAGGGAAATAAGCTTATCAGGGTTGTTTGGCTCGAGTTCAATGGCTATTTTCCCGTGCCCAGAACCTGTGAAACCAATCTGATTGTCTGTTCTATACCAGTAGTTAATCTAGTTAAATGACAGTGGGACTTTTTTGTAATTCATATACCTAAGCAAGTACTGTGGTGGTGCCATAACATGCTAGCCTGGAAAAATCCAGACCCAAATCCGGAGGATATAAGGGTCTGGGATCTAGTAATGAAAATGACCCAGCTCGAGGGGCGGCACCAAGTATGCATTTGAAAATCTCACTGTACGCAATTGGATATAACTAAGACCTATCACCAGTGGTTTTTCGTTAAGCACCTATGGCGGAGCTAACTGGTAGATTAAACTCTTGCAAAAACATCAAAAACGTCCTTCCTAAAAAGGAACAATTCGAGCACCGTCTTCTGTCCCTCTTTTAGACAAAAAGTCAAGTCTAACTTGTTCATTGTAGTGGCCAAAGCCGTTTTAAACAACTGGCGTTATTACGATCTTACAATGTTTACTAATGACTTCGAGGTCCCAGCGCTGTCGTCATCTGTTTAACACGCTTCTGGCACGCCTATATCAGATACACCGATGTGATTGGTGCAGCTCGGCTACAAGGGCATAGTTAATGAGCAGAATTACTCGGTGCCAGAGTAACTTGCTGAGCAAATTCAAATTGTGCTCTCATGAGAACTCTGGATTTCCAGGGTAATAACATGCCACGGTTCAGTACTAAAGTCATAGACAGTGGATAGGCTTGTTTTTTGCGGTTGCAAAGTTTTTTATTAGTATTCCTGCATTTAATAAAGATTTAAACAATAGCACTACTTTTACTTACTCAGTCTTGTTTATTGATGTTCCATCAAAAATCATAATGAATGAACAAATTTTATTTCTTTGAACCCTATACTTAAAAAATGAAATACCTTTAAATACCGTGATACCGTCAAACATTTGAAAAATATTGGGGTATTAAGTTTAAGCCATACCTCCCAGCCCTAAACGTGCGTACAAACCAGTGTAGATCTGAGTGCAGAAATCATCTTACGACGAGACTTGCGTGTGATTTACCAAAAATTTGTATCACTCCAATTCCAGCATACAAATGAGCGGCTGTTGATAAATCAGACGGTTGAAATCCATCGTAATTTAAATATCACGCCCACATTTATGCACGGATTAGAGGCCTCGCCCTTAGAATCTACGACATGGATAAGCGAAATCCCGCAAAGAAAAGGAATTTCTCTGAGATAAAAAGAGACGTTAAGGTCTCAGGTGCAAGTCAACCGCTTGGTTTTAATTGGAAGTTTAAAATCAGGCATCGATTGTTAAAGGAAAATGCGGTGTTGACTGAGGTTACTGCTACAGTCATTGAAAACTATTGCTATTAACGAGAACCTGAAGTGCATTTCAAATAAATGCTAAACCTTCCATGTTGTATTTTTTAAGTAGGGTGAAGTCAGCTAAATTGGGCCATCAGATAAAATGGGCAAAAAAATGTTGTAGCGTCATATATTTTAATATCTTTACAGCAAATTACTGATCTTGCATTGTTGCTTCAACACTTGTGGACTTGTAACACGAGTTTTGATTGGTCTGGGTTTTCTAGGCAGGCAGAGCAGAAAAAATACATTAGATCTCATGCAAAGCTTAATTGATGGTATTATAAGCCCTTTACCAAAAAGTGGCCCATTTTAGCTGACTTCACCCTAGCTTTCTTACACAAGATAGCACTTATATTAGAAGATCAGAATAAGATAATTTCTCCTTCGAGGAGCCCAATGGTGGCTGTTGTGACCACTAATCTTAATTGAATGGCACCGTTCTCCGGCGCAATATCGTGGAGAACCCCGCATGCCATAATTATGTTGCAGGCCTGCTCTGGTGTGTATAGCAATCCCCCCACCCCGCTTACCCAAGATAGAGCCAACTGCCCTTGAGCAAACCGATCACTCCACTGTGGTTCGTGTGCGTGTGTGCGCACTGTTGAACCTGCGCTCCTGCTTGTTTGGGGATTTACAAGTGGTGTTAAAAGGTACTCAGTCAGGGCATAACCTTTGTCTCCTAGAGGAATCATATCCATCCGTTTCACCAAAAAACTTTGTAGAACTATTATAATAATTGTACGAGGGCGTAACTCACCGAGGAGATGACTACAGCCATGCAGTGCGCCCTGTAGCCTTGCTCCAACGCTGCAGTTTAAAAAAAAATAGTTGCGTGTCCCACTCGGCCACCGGCTACCATATTCAGAACAAACATCCTGGCATCACATGATCTGAACGTTGATAGAATTACAGTTTTTGCGATTGATAAATGCGTAATCATTCATGGTTGGTGGCTACAGACGCAGTACAATAAATTGGCCGATTCGCAATTGGAAACCCAGCAATCTCATAAAATTGTCTTTTAATCATAGTTTGAATATACCAGAAAGGGACTTCATAGCCGCCAAAACTGCTGGCATACTTCGACTATTGTTGGCTGTGATATACAGGTCCTTCTCAAGAAATTAGCATATTGTGATAAAGTTCATTATTTTCCATAATGTAACTTTCATAGATTTTAGATTCATTGCACACCAACTGAAATATTTCAGGTCATTTATTGTTTTAATACTGATGATGTTGGCATACAGCTCATGAAAACCCAAAATTCCTATCTCAAAGAATTCGCATTTTTCATCTGACCAATAAAAGAAGTGTTTGTAATACAAAAAAAAAGAAAAAGTCAACCTTCAAATAATTATGTTTAGTTATGCCCTCAATACTTGGTCGGGAAACCTTTTGCAGAAAGGGCCAGTGTGATTGAGATCCATACGTCACGTTAGCGTTGTCGGTGAAAGTATATAGCGCAAATTCATAAAGCCTGGGGATAAGAGATGGGCCAATACCGTAACGATACTGGGCATAAGTACTTTAAAAAAAAAAAGGCCTGATACTCCAAGCCGATACTTCCTCCACATTTAAGAGTGTTATGCTGCTCAACGCTTTACAGATTAGCCATAGTTGTTTTCTTATAGTGTCAGAGAGGGAATAGCATACTGTACAACGCAGTGTAGATAGGAAACAGTTGTATTGCTCAAGCATGTAACAATTGGAACCACAATACCAATGAACTACCAAATGTGTGTCACATAAATGTTTTGATGGAAATTTATTCCAGCACTATGCATATATTTCTGATTGTTGAACGACGGTCTACTTCCTCTTTCAGAGACCAGCTTATAAAGCTGTACAACTGTATTTATTGCTATTTAAAAAATGATAAGCGATTTAAATGGGATAATGCTTCCCTGTAATATGAGGTGATGTGTTGCACACAAAATCACAGCCTAAAATGCATATCATTCCAAAGACAGAGTCACGCGTGCCTATTATTGAAAAACACTGTAGAATCAACAACTCTCCCCATAGCAAATCTCTAGTAGAGTTCAAATGGCGAAATACGAAAAGTCTTTTCTCTGCTATTTTCATGTAGCCTAATATTTGTAAAACTATAGGTGCATATAGAATCGTGCACATTTATGTACAGCACTGAACGAAGGCTGCAAGTTATAGGCTAGTCACTGCTGTAGTGTCACATGAATTAATAATAAAC
Source organism: Umbra pygmaea (assembly GCA_016801145.1). Classification (NCBI taxonomy): domain Eukaryota; kingdom Metazoa; phylum Chordata; class Actinopteri; order Esociformes; family Umbridae; genus Umbra; species Umbra pygmaea. Next base: position 11,627 of record JACXGM010002296.1, read on the forward strand.
CTTTGAGAATAAAAGACACATGCTGGTTTGCAAAACTTCTGGGTGAACAAAGTAGTGGAAGTTCTGACATAAGCTACTAACATAAAGAAATATAACTTAAAGGAAATACGATGTAGGTTGTAGCCTAGTCTATATTTTGTTCAATAGATTACAGTGATAGTGCAGCTATATTTGTGTACCGATCATAATAAAACAATCAAATACCTTAACAGAATATTATATGATTAGGTCATTATATGGAGAAAGTCACTTCAAACAGACATTCTCATTTTACACAAAACGTCTGCAATGCTTAGTGCATGCTAACACAAATGCGGCTATTGCAGTTGCTTTCACAAACGCATTTCTTTCATTTTAGCTAATTAGGGAAGGAGACGTAAACTATTTACACTTGTAATAAATATTACACTTTAAATATCTATATTTAAATATTTTTCGCATGGAGGGTCTGGCTGAAAGTTTATTGCAGTAATCATCATATATAACGGCACAGAAGTTGACCCTGCAGTTTAGGAATTTGGATGAAGTGTGATCATTGCCTTTTTCGATATACAATTCCATTAATGCCGGAAGGACGCCATTCTCATTGTAGCCTTCCCATTTCATCAAACAATAGAACTGCCGGTGAAATGTTTTGTTGTCGTGAAAACACACACACACACACACACACACACACACACACAGAAACTAAGATTGCCGGAGCGAGAGAGCAAGCTAAATAAATTTTATGAAAATAAATTAATATAAAAATAAATAAATACAGAAATAAATAATCACAGAAATTAAATAAATATAGAAATAATATTGATTCATAAATATATATTTTTATGTATGTTTTTATGTATAAATATTTTTCTTGATGCATATATTAATTTATTTATTATTTTGGCAGACTTGGTCCTCCATAGTAATGTCTTGAAGTATTTAATTTTATGAATGTCAAAAGTCTAAAATAATCAATTAATCAATGACATTAAGTTTATTTCTGGTGAAATCAAGGTTTGTTAAAATTAGAAGATGATTTTTTTAAAACTGAAACTCTCAAACTAGTGAGTACGACACACTTTACAGCCTGACTGGCACGTGTTGTCACTGTGACAACAAACAAAAGTCGCCATTTTGTTGTGTACTAATCGAATTACCAAGCAAAACAGTTCAATAGGGTTTCTATTCATTCCATTTCTATGTATGCGCCCCTCAATGACGTTTCCATTCATTCCATTTCTATGTATGCGCCCCTCAAATTTAACAACAATTATCTTGAACTTGAACACATTTTTGTACTGTATTGAAAATATTTTTACTGTGACCCTGAAATTGCAATTCTTAGTGTACCATGGATTATGCTTACTTTCGCACCCCTAAATTTGTCTTGATTTGTGCCCCATGTCATTACCTGACTTAATCTTGGAATGTCGTATTCAACTGAGGTATTAGTGATTGTACTTACAGATTATGGACATATAAATAGCATATTACACAAAATGGCCTGGCTATATGTTGGTCACTATTTTTTTGTGTGGTATTTAACCATCTTTTATCCTTCTCCATGGAAGTAAACAATGATGCCATCTCTTTTTCAGATGCAGCTCCTGACTTTGCCCCCCTGTCCTCACCAGCATCAGATGTGGAATTGCCCCTTAATTTTGATCAACCAGACAATGTTAATCTTGACCCACAGATCCTGTCTGCATCAGAATCATACAAACCAGACAGTTATCCCTTCACCTGTTCCCACTGTGGAAAAGGTTTCAAGATAAAAAGGTTACTTAATAAACACCTCCTGATCCACACAAAACCCTATACCTGCTCACAGTGTGGGAGGTCTTTTAGCTTAAAGTGTCGACTTCGGGACCACACAATGACACACTCTGGAGAGAAACCATACAGTTGTACTAATTGTGATGCCATGTTTTGCCATAAAACTGCTTTGCAGGCACACATCAAGCGTCACACAATGGGGAAAACCTTTACATGTGCAGTTTGTGAAAGAAAGTTTCTAGGGGAAAAGGCTCTTGTGAGGCACAAGTGTAGAAGCGATGTCCAGACAGTTTTCAGCTGCTCTGTTTGCCCAAAGACTTTTAAGTGTAGACAAAGTTTGATAGATCATGAAGCTATGCATTCTGGTGAAAGGAAGTATTGCTGTGAAACCTGTGGCAAACTTTTCTTTAGGTATTCAAATTTAGCTAAACATTTGAAACGTCATATAAGTGAGGACAATAACTGTACTGTATGTGGTCAATATTTCAGCGATGCCCCAGCTCTCCGAATGCATATGAAGGTCACCCATCCAGGAGTATTGACAGTGAAATCTTTTGTCTGCGATGTTTGTGGCAAAAGTTTTCGTAAAAATGGCCAGCTTAAACTCCACATGTTTGTACATATGGTAGAGAAACAATTTTGTTGTGATATCTGTGGGAAAAAGTTTACTCAAAAAAATAATCTAAACAGACACAAACTAATTCATACCGGCCAGAAAATGTATTCCTGTGAGATTTGTGGTAAATGTTACCATTATCCCAGCTCCCTGAAGAGTCATAAAATTAGGCACACCAGTGAAAAACCTTACAAGTGTGAAATATGTGAGAGAACATTCTCTGCAGGTTCCTCCTTCTGGTATCACAAGCAACGTCATCTGATGCATGGCCCAAAGCTGCCGTCTGCCCGTAAGACAGACTTTGATATTAAACGATCTCATGAGCAGAAGGTGCACACTCAAACAGTAGAGAATCGATTTAATTGTGACATTTGTGGGAAAGGTTTTAGGCATCGCTGTGCTCTTAAACTTCACATGGTCTCTCACACAGGAGAGAAACTATTTAAGTGTAACATTTGTCGGGAAAGTTTTAAGTATCATCATGCCCTGAAAATACACATGGTTACCCACACAGGGATAAAACCATATCATTGTAAAATTTGTGGTAAAGGTTTCTTGTACAACTTCCTTAAAATTCATATGCGCACTCACACAGGGGAGAAACCATATAAATGTTCTCAATGTGGTAAGAGTTTTGGACAGAAAAGTCATCTGAACTACCATCAGCGTGTACACAAGGGTTTCAAAGCGTTTGTGTGTCCTCGCTGTGGAAAGGCTTATGCATGTAAACAGAATCTGAAAGTCCATAAGTGCAAGTTGAACGAGAGGCCAGCTTGTGGAAATGGTACAGAGGATTGGTAAAGAGAAACTTGAATGGAAAATGGAACATGGCCAGTGAATAAGTGTATGATTACATTCATCAATAATACTTCTGTGATTGAATTTACAGGAGAGTGTAATGGCAGGATAGATAAACTGACTTATCTAACCCAAATCCCGGGCAGTGCTTTCCTTGCGCAGGATGTTTGGGGAAAGTCAGAACAAATGCTAAATTTTGATGAGTGCTGCTGTTACACTAACTACAGTTTGCCCCCATTTTTTTTATAAAGTTACAAATGCAGTATGAAGATGAGCTCACACAGTTATGTTGCAACTGATATGAGACCGATGATTTGTTTGCTAATTACCATGACGATCACAAAAATCCAGGCCTTCCATTATTTTTGTGTCTTTTGAGGTATAACATTTTGTGATGAATAGCACATGTTAAATTTAATAAAAACATGTTTTAACAATAATTAAGTGTCAATTAAAGGAACAGGGTTGAAATTAGTTCCATGTTGTGGACATTTTCATTTCTTCTTTAAGGAAAAGGTCAAATGTTTGGCATTCCAAAAATATATTGGTCAAAAATAGTCATTACGTTATCCTTATAGAATGGAATCTCTCAGGGAGGTTGAATTACAAATTAATTTCTTCTCTTGTCTCTGAAACCAATAATAAAGTAATGCCAGTGAAATTATATTCAATATTGAGTACATTACACATTTTTAATGTTCAAATTAAAACATAAAAATGGTGTTCCACAATTCTGTCCCGTGCTGCTCGGCCTTGGTTGTACCAAGTGCACTGGCTGCAGGTCATCATCAGGCTGCACCTTGACCACAGGGCTGCATTGTTACGGGTTTGTGGTCCGGAGTTGGGTCAGGGAATGGCATCATGAAATACTGCCTGAAGGCATAGCCCCTGTCCCCACAGCCGGATCCCACCCTAATCACCTGTATAATGGAAAAATTATAAATAAAAAAGACACATTTTTTCTTTAATATATATTTTACAACTGAACTCAATGTTGAATTTCAAAATAAATGTTAATGTGTTTGTACTGTATTAGAAATTAGAAATGGAAAACATAAGCCTAAACTAGTATATAGATGGGCGCAGCAGATGGACTAATTGGAATAACAGTATGAGTGCGTAGGATTCCCAGAGGATCTCTGTCTAAAACCCTTAAGCTGGATTCACACCAGGTCCGACAAACTGGTTGCATTGCGGCGGAAGTCCATTCATTTCAATAGGAAGCAATGCACACCGCTGCGGCAAATCTACCGGAACCAAATAATCCAACTTTTGCGGTGCTTTGCAATACGGTGCCAGAACCGGAAGTTGATGTACCTCCGAGAAAGAGCTAATATGTTGCTTTCATCTATGGGTGTGTGAGATTGCAAGACAAGCTTTGACAGCTCAGTAGATAGTTTTCGTATTGTCAATTAATACTAAACTGAAAACAGCTACTGTCAGTCGCCTTGCTGGAGATGGACAGTTGTATGCAATGTTGCCCACCATCTCGTAGATGCGGAAGATTGATTACGATGTTGATTGCTGTGTACAAGTGTCTGCATTACGATGCCGTACGGGGATTTTTGGCTGTGTCTCGTGTGAATCCAGCTTTAAGCTGGAATCACATTAAGTCCGGCAAACTGGTTGCATTGTGGCGGAAGTCCATTCATTTCAATAGAAAGCAATGCGCACCGCTGCGGCAAATTTACCGGAACCGGCAAAATGTGGCTGCGGTGCGGCGGGTATGTCGCAAGAGTTGAAATAATCCAACTTTTGTGGTGCTTTGCCATACGGCACCAGAACAGGAATTTGATTTACCACCGAGGAAGAGCTAATATGTTGCTGTCACCTTTGGGTTTTTTGGAATGCAAGAAAAGCTTTGACAGCTCAGTAGATAGTTTTCGTATTGTCAATGAACACTAAACTGAAAACAGCTCCTGCCAGTCGCCTTGCAGGAGGAGGACAGTTGTATGCAATGTTGCCCACCATCTCGTAGATGTGGAAGATAGATTACGATGTTGATTGCGGTTTACAAGTGTGGCAGCATTACGATGGCGTACAGGGATTTTTTGAATTCACATTAGACACGGCAAAAAATCCCCGTATGGCAACGTAATGCAGACACACGTGTACACTGCCATCAACATCATATGTTGCAGTGTATCTCTGGGCAGATCATACAATGTCTGACTTCTTTCTCGTCATTTTCTTTTAGGCATTGAGTAATTGCCAAAAGCCTACCTGATGGGCCTCCAAACTATTATTTGGACCAGAGTGCAGATCTTTTGAAACAGATGTGAAGAGGGCTCATTTTTATATATTTGGGACAAAACCAATCATTGTCATAGGTGTGTGGAGTAGTCATTTGATGCTAATTACAATTTGAGGCATGTTTGCCAGTATGACCAGTGGTCACAGCTATATTTAATCTGCTAGCCTTCCACAAAATTCTGTGTATAATTCATGTTTGTTGTACTGTACACATACATTCAAAACAGTGGTTTAAACCAACATACAACAAACGTACTCACCAAAAAGCACTGCACACTCACTGCATAAGATATCTAATATTCAGTCCAAAGATCTGTCACTTCCTTGTTGGAAGTTGGTCTGCAGGGATAGGTGGTGGTTTAAACAGTATACAATTCTGAATGGCTGTAATCAGTCACATGATGACAAAATGTCTGCAGTTTGATGATCAAGTCTTTCTGTGGTTTAGTAGTAAAGCAAAGTTAATCTAACTGCAAGGTCCTTGGTTTAAGTCTTCTTAAAATAAAGAGTATATTTTATATACGAAGGGAGTTAAAAATATTTTCATTGATATGATCTCTGTAGTATTAAAATAGTTTAAATTTAACAGTACACATGTTAATAAAATAGATTGTTTTCAGTAGATGTTTGACTCTGATGACATTTGTAGAATTTGAAGGTGGCACAGTGTTTCCCAAACCTCTCCTGGGGACCTCCAGCCATCTAACAATATTGTTTTTACCCTGAACCTGTTTACCTGAATCAAGCAACCAAGGCTTCATAATTAGTAGACAAGTTGATTCAGATCTGGGATACATCCACCACTGGCCGAAACAATTAATGTGTCCGTCACTCGGCCCCAGTGGGAATCAATCCCTCATGATTGGCAGGACATCATCATGCCCTACCAAGGAAGATACACTGACTGTTTAATCACTCTTTGAATTAAATGATACACATCTTGACTCACCAATATTACTTTTCATAAAAAAACATTCTTGTCACTGTAAGAACCCTGCATTAAAAATGCATAAAAAGAGTTATCTCTGGAACCTTCAGAAAGAAGGAGCCATTTAACATCTTTGGGGGAATTGAAAGTGGTGGTTGCTTAATTAATTAATCAATCAAGAGATACTGTAGACTTGGCGGACTAAACTAAATTTTAATGCAAAATCACCTAACTTCTCAAAGGAAATATACACTTTCTACAACATTTGCAATTGAGGATGAAATTCAAATGTAATTCAGATGTGTGGATCGACAGTAAATGTATACCTGACAGTCACAGTTGATAGAAATCAAAGGTTTCTAGGGTTAACCTTTAAAATTCCATTAAAAAAATGCTTGGGGTCATTTTTGACCCCACGTATGGAAAAGTGTGGTACTGATACAAAAAATGCAATTAGGTACAAATTAAATTGGCCTCATGTCACAACAACCTATTTGAAGAATGATAGAATTTAAAATGACTAAGATATTGCAAAAAAAACAACCGCCCGGGTCATTTTTGACCCCATTTATGCATCTAAGGGTTAAAAGCAAAAAATCTGTACACATTTATTGCCCTCAGGCTCACTTTCATACCTTTGAAATTACTTATGAGACCAGTCTACCTTTAAGTATAGTTTTGTTCCTCAGTGTCTATAAGTGTCCCATCAGAAGTAGACTATAAAGGTAAACATCTGGACCAATGCTGATGAAGGGTACAATATATGCAGCTTTGCATCCATTTAGGTACATTCTCGTAAATTATTTTCTGAGAATGTACCCACATAGCCAAATGATTTCAAGTTTGAATGCAAATGGTGTTGAAGACATGGGCTTATCTCTTCACACACAACTTTAACATAGTACACAATTTTCTGGGACCTCTTTTCACTGGACTGTGCCACTTTTGCAACCAGTGGGCAAATATCCTGGAGGGAATTCTTGATGCTTGTTTGAATAAATAATGGTAACTATTCTACCTGTGTGTAGCACAAATAATTGTGTGTGTGCATCCGTATCGACATGCAAACGTGTGTAAGTGTGCGTCTGTATTGAAATCTGTGTATTCCAATCTGCCAACTAGCTGGTCTATGTGTGTGAACTACTCTGACACACATGAATAAATTAATCTCTGTGACATTTGACATGTACTAAACTTAGGGATTTATTTAAGTGCTCAGCTGCACCTTTCGAATTGGTCTGTGATCTTAGGTATTTACAGTGCCTTGTGAAAGTATTCGGCCCCCTTGAACTTTTCGACCGTTTGCCACATTTCAGGCTTCAAACATATATGATATGAAACTGTAATTTTTGTGAAGAATCAACAACAAGTGGGACACAATCATGAAGTGGAACGAAATTTATTGGATGTGTCAAACTTTTTAACAAATAAAAAACTGACAAATTGGGCGAGCAAAATAATCCAGCTAGGGGTGAAAGCAGAAAATTATACTGTCCAGCCAGGGGTGAATACAGAAATGTATACTGGCCAGCCAGGGGTGATTACAGAAAAGTATACTGTACAGCCAGTGGTGATAACAGATATGTAGCCTATAACTAAATGAATGTAAAATTAAGTAAAACTGAATTCACGTATGCTATCTAGCCAGTGGTGAAAGCAGAAAAGTATAACTAAATTCATGTAAAAATGTATTAAGTAAAAATAAATTCACGTATGCTGTCTAGCCAGTGGTGAAAAAGGATATAACGTATACTGTCCATCCAGAGGTGAGTCTACGGCTGCAGCTGGATGCTATTGCCTGAGGCGGCTACTTCCTGACCCGGAAGTGGTTATTTATTCTTGCCTGCTGAAACCTCATTGGCTGGAACTAGTCTGTTTTTGATAGGAATGAATGGCAAGGTGTCGTCCATCTTGTATACTCTCTTTGGGTCTAGTACCCCTACAGCAACCATGTTGACCAACGAGGTGTTTCAGACACAATTATCCATAATTATGGATACAATGGTTGAATTAGTAGTACGGGAGGTGTCGAGACTCATAGATGATTGTTTTGCTGTTGTGATGGAGAACGAAGAGGCTCAATTGCCAAAGAGGGAAATACAAAGCATGAATAAAGCAAAAACGGTAAGCGAATTTCTCCTTGCAGTCTGAGACGGTTTTGCATGTTGACATACGGTGTCGTGTCTATAATTGTTTTACTTTTTCCTAATTTTACAGAGAACTTTTGCGTCATTCATGGATGTGTTGAGCAAGTCCTCAGTAGAAAAAATAGCACTTCTCTCGCACGTGGTCGAATCAGAAGTGAGAACAGTGAAGACAGCTACAAGTGAAGTAAAGGCAGTTTGTCAGGCAGAAGCGAGAATAGAAGACCACGCAGAAAAATGTAAGTTATTTTTTTTACGTTTTTGTGTCTAGAGTTTTCGGAACCAAGTTAAGTGTGAATATATATCTACCGTACCATGCCAAGACACAACGCACTATCTAGTAGTATACTAGATTTTTTTTCTTGCATTTTACCTGACTGATAACATTCTCATTTACAACAACGGCCCGGGGAGAAGTGAAGGGGATGATTAGGTTGTTATGATGGTATCATATATACTGACTAGAGCGGCGTCTGTATGCATACTAGCTATATACTGCCAGACTACGATTATTATGTCCTTCTATGATACTTGGCAGATCGCAACTGACTTAGTGGTGCATATACTGCCATCTACTGTACTGGAGTGTAAGGACGAACACGGCCCACCCAATTTAAATTCTAGCTAAATCAGTCACCCTAATGCCTGAGAGAATAAATGATTATTTTATAAATTGTATTTTCTAAGAACTCTTATTTTTGTCTTGTGTTCGAATGACACTCACAAGCACACTTTTGTCCCTCCCGACACTGAAAGCGAAGCTCACTCAGTCGTCTATTAAAGACTCCAAATCCATCTTGTGCGCAGGCACAAAACAATAACACATTCTTTTGCTTACTTTTTATCCAAAGATGTGTGCCCCATTAGCACAGTTGAGAACGACAGCTCTAGAATGTTGTTGCATACTTTGGACAAGCGTTATAATTTGCCATCTCGCCAGCACTTTACCCGAGTTGCTCTGCATGCTTTATATGTGAAATGCTGTGCAGAAGTGGTGACAAAGGCAGAGTATTGATCTATGGTCTACAGCATTTTATATATTACAGCAAGGTGATTGCTGCAGCTCCATGAGTTTACCTCACAGCAACGCAGGTACTTTGTTTGTAAGTTAGCTTATCAGCTTTGTCTGTTTGAGTCATGTTTAGGATATTTTGTGTCCTTGCAGCGTTGTTTACTGAAACATTTTTTTAGATTGCGCATTTCTCTAGGCCACAGGTGTCAAACCGGTTCCACGGAGGGCCAAGTGTATGCTGGTTTTTGGTCTTTCCTTTCAATTAGAGCCCAATTAAGACGTATACTGCCAGGTGAGGAAAGATCCTAACCAATTAGTGACATTCAATCATTCAGGTACAAGGTAAAAGCGAAAACCTGCAGACACTAGGCCCTTTGTGGATCTGGTTTGACACCCCTGCTCTAGGCTACCGAAGCAACAAAAATAACGACCCACCAATGTCATTGAGCAGTTAATCACATTCTCGTTCTTGGTTTCATTAGTGCAGGTGTAGTGTAGAGCAGGGCCGTTGCTAGTGGGGTGAAAGGTGGTGACAATTATAGGGGCCCCCAATGCACAGAGGGCCCCACAAAATCCAGCAGTTATACTATGTAGGCTCCTGTTATGTGTATAATATTTATATTAGTTCTGTGCCTGAGATTTCAATGAAAACCACAGAAACATGCAATTTGATTAAAGAAGCTTTCCAAATATCTGCTCCTCTCCCCTCCCGAAAATGGTTTAGTCAGATCCGAAGTATAATTGTTCAGTTAGTGACAAACATTAGATGGACCCAATGAAGTTGTAAGTCCCACCCAAAATCGTGAACAGAACCAATCAAGAGTTGAGGCGGCAGCTGAAGTTAACAATGAACTTGGTGGAAGAGCAAAAGACTGACTGACTGATTGAAAATGTCACAGAAGTTGACCCTGCAGTGTAGAACTTTAGATGAAGTATTATCATTGCCATAATTTTTCGATATACGATTCTGTTAATGCCCGGAAAGACGCCCTTCTACAGTTGGACGCCCTTCTTATTGTAGCCTGCCCATTTCATCAAAGAATAGAACTGCCAGTGCAATGTTCCCTTGTCGTGAAAACACACACACACACAGAAACTAAGATTGCCGGAGCAAGAGAGCAAGCTACGGTAGTTAATGGAGCACAACAGGTGACACCGAAGCCACAAAAAAACGCAAATAGTTGGCAGAGTTAGTAGGATTGTCTGTATGTGACATTGCTTCTCTTTTTGGGGTTGGTGAAACAATCCTTTATCCGACAAATCCAACCCGTGTCGTATCCTTGGTTCATCCCCAGCTGCGTTTTTTACGTTCACAATCTGTTTCTACCATAGACCGTAGATGGTTTCTCTCTCCCGCTCATGGCTTGTTTGCTATGGCTGAACGATTAAGTCCCGCCCTCTCATTAGATTAAGGATGTGGAAATACAGAAATAAATATATACGGAAATAAATATAGAAATTAAAGATCACAAAATAAATAAATATGGAAATAAAATTGATTAATAAATGTATAGTGTTATATATTTTTATGTATATTTTTACGTATAAATATTTTTATTTATGCATATGTTCATTTTATTTATTTATTATTTTGGCAGACTTGGTCCTCCATAGTAATGTCTTGAAGTATTTAATTTTATGAATGTCAAAAGTCATTCTAAAGTCATTCAATTCATTAATGACATGAAGCTTATTTCTGGAGAAATCAAGATTTGTAAAAATTAATTAGAGTATTATTTTACTTAAACTGAAACTCTCAAACTAGTGAGTACGACACACTTTACAGCCTGACTGGCACGTGTTGTCACTGTGACAACAAACAAAAGTTGCCATTTTGTTGTGTACTAATCGAATTACCAAGCAAAACAGTTAAATTAGGTTTCTATTCATTCCATTTGTACGTATGCGCCCCTCAAATTTAACAACAATTATCTTGAACTTGAAGACATTTTTTGTACTGCATTGAAAATATTTTTACTGTGACCCTGAAACCGCAATGCTTAGTGTACCATGGATTATGCTTTTGCACTGCTAACTTTGTCTTGATTTGTGCCCATGTCATCACCTGACTTAAACTTGGAATATCATAGTCAACTGAGGTATAACAGTGATTCTACTTACAGATTATGGACGTATAAATAGCATTTTACACAACCAGTCCAAAATGGCCTGGCTATATATTAGTCACTAATTATTTTTGTTTGGTATTTAACCATCTTCAGGGATGTGATTATTCTGGGTTTTCCAACCTGAAAATGTGACCTACATGAATCATGCAGATCTGTAATAAAAAAGGGGGGGGGGGGGGTAACGAGCTGCTGGAGTGAAAAGGAGGGGATATGAGGCTGCAGGACTCGACATTAAGACTTGTCCGCATGTCCGGGACAAGTAAAAAAAGTGGTTGGACAAGGAGCTCGTAGAATCACTTGACAAGTAAAATTAATTGTAATTTTGTTTGTTCTCAAACACGTTTTGCTGCACGGTGGTCACATGACACAGACAAACCTCTGTTTTCACACTGCTGAAAGTGCTCATTCCCTGTTCAGTACTTTATCGACAAAAGTAGTATAAAGCTATGCACATATAAAGGTTGTGATTTATTGCATATAATATACCATTGTGATATTCAAAGTGTTACTGATGGTTAATAGTTGGACAAAACAATCACATCTTTTATTCAACTGTGCGACAACAATGACCAAAATAGAATGCCGAAAGATGCTTCAGAAGCAATGCGCAAGAGAATATTTCTTTAAAGCGATACTTTTAATACCATGTTCCAAAAGTTTATTTACATGCATGAATGTTGTTACGAGTCAGGGTTGGAAATTAGCACAAGCGAAAAAAATGAGTTATTTCCCCAGTACTATAATCCCCAGTAGGCTATAAATTAATGTAGAAAATATAAAGGGCAAATCATATATTACAGATGTGAGGGATTTAATGCGAATATGATACGATTAGGCTATATAATTTTATTTTTCGTGATCGAAAAACGTAAAACAAGTAACCATTTTACGCGTAGAATGTTAATGTTAAGAGGTCGTTGGTGAAAACACGGGTGGTGGTGTTCGTTGAGTCTGACTTCATTATTGGATTCTGATAGGCGGCATTATCGTTTGACCAGAGAATCTTAAACACGCACACACAAATGTAACGGTAGGATGCCGAAGTTCTCAATTGCAAACTTAGTTGATTAACAACCGATTTTAAGTCAAGTAGCCGATCTTACTTCGCCACAATATGTTTTCTTATTATTTATCATGTTGGTATCATTTCTGAAGAAGCATCTGCTTGCAATTTTGATGGGAGCTAATTAAAACAATGTTTGGATTATTTTCCCAGATGTTTTACAAACAGATTATTATAAAATAAATTTACAAATGTAAAATTAACTGCTGATTAAATAAATATTGTGGAATAGGTTACAACAGTAAAGTTTTAGGCTAAACATCTAAAGTTTGAAATTACCTACTATTGGACATCTAAAAGTAGCCAGATAAAAATAGTAGTAGGACATCCAATACACTGATTAGCACAATTTGTCAATCATCTAAAAATCATTTGTCTCACAGACTTGTCTTCACAACATGTCTTTTTTGTAATTTGCCTAATAAGACGTATTATGGTGAATTCGATGTATTGAAGCAATATAGAAGAGGCAATTGCGTTTTCATTTTTGAATTTGTAGAATTGGCTGGTAAAATTAGGGCATCCACCAGCCAGTGGCTAAATTAATTTCCCAGCCTGGTTACGATTTGAACTGCAACTGCTTGAGATGACAACCTTAAAGCGGTAGCTAAAACTTTTTTTTCACATTATGTCTCAGTCACAGAAGTAAAAACAGATGTAGCAGTAAACCATATTATTTCTAGCTGGGAATACATCAATTATAATTGAGAATGTTGTCAAACATATTGCCTAAATAATCTGAGTGACTGTAGTAGTACTTGTTGCCAGTGACCAAAATGTTTGTTTGAGGCCCTGTGGTAAATGTGAGGGCACTTCACGTTGAATTTAATTGCTGCTTTTAAGAGCAAAGGAGTTTGGTATTTTTCTAGATGGCACTTAATGCCCTGGCCAATGACCTTGGTGCCATTGCAAAAATCCCTCCCTGAAAGGGAAAATTTAAAATATACCTTGACAGATCGCTGTAGAGCCTCGGTTAAAGCTGCTTGTGAGACGATAATCTTTTCCTTCTAGTTATAAATAGCATCAAATAAACATGAATGAACATAAGAACGAATGTTGTTTTAACCACGGACGGAAAGGTGTCCCACTGTTACACATCCACCAAATAAGTTATGTTGTAAAAATATATATTTTATTTCAATTCAAATAAGTTGTTCTCATGTGTCATAAAAATTTGGATGTTGCACATCTAGCTGTAAAATAAATAAAAATGTTTTTTTTTGTTCAAATAAATTGTTATGGGTCCTGCTTCTATGGGGGGGTGAATGCTCTGTTTATTTTCCTGCTTTTTTGTCCTTAGTCAATCACATGCCTGCATCTTGTATCCTTCTCCATGGAAGTAAACAATGATGCCATCTCTTTTTCAGATGCGGCTCCTGACTTTGCCCCCCTGTCCTCACCAGCATCAGATGTGGAATTGCCCCTTCATTTTGATCAACCAGACAATGTTAATCTTGACCCACAGATCCTGTCTGCATCAGAATCAGACAAACCAGACAAACCAGACAGTCATCCCTTCACCTGTTCCCACTGTGGAAAAGGTTTCAAGATGAAATATTTACTTAATAAACACCTCCCAGTCCACACAAAACCCTATAGCTGCCTACAGTGTGGGAGGTCTTTTAGCTTAAAGTGTCGACTTCGGGAACACGCATTGAGACACTCTGGAGAGAAACCCTACAGTTGTACTAATTGTGATGCCATGTTTTGCCAAAAAGCTGCTTTTCAGACACACACCAAGCGTCACACAACAGAAAAAACATTTACATGTGCAGTTTGTGAAAGAAAGTTTCTAGGGGAAAAGGCTCTTGAGAGGCACAAGTGTAGAAGCGATGTCCAGACAGTTTTCAGCTGCTCTGTTTGCCCAAAGACTTTCAAGTGGAGACAAAGTTTGATAGATCATGAAGCTATGCATTCTGGTGAAAGGAAGTATTGCTGTGAAACCTGTGGCAAACTTTTCTTTACGTATTCAAATTTTGCTAAACATTTGAAACGTCATATAGGTAAGGACAATAACTGTACTGTATGTGGTCAATATTTCAGCGATGCCCCAGCTCTCCGAATGCATATGAAGGTCACCCATCCAGGAGTATTGACATTGAAATCTTTCGTCTGCGATGTTTGTGGCAAAAGTTTTCGTCAAAATGGCCAGCTTAAACGCCACATGTTTGTACATATGGGAGAGAAACCATTTTGTTGTGATTTCTGTGGGAAAAAGTTTACTCAGAAGACTAATCTAAACAGACACAAACGAATTCATACCGGCCAGAAAATGTACTCCTGTGAGATTTGTGGTAAATGTTACCATTATCCCAGCTCCCTGAAGGCACATAAAATTAAGCACACCAGTGAAAAACCTTACAAGTGTGAAATATGTGAGAAAACTTTCTCTGCACGTTCCTCCTTCTGGGATCACAAGCGACGTCACCTGATGTATGGCCCAAAGCTGCAGTCTGGCCGTAAGGCAGACTTTGATATTAAACGATCTCATGAGCAGAAGGTGCACACTCAAACAGTAGAGAATCGATTTAATTGTGAAATTTGTGGGAAAGGTTTTATGTATAACTATGCCCTTAAAATTCACAAGTTCTCTCACACAGAAGAGAGTCCATTTAATTGTGACATTTGTGGAAAAGGTTTTATGTATAACTATGCTCTTAAATTTCACAAGGTCTGTCACACAGGAGAGAAACTGTTTAAGTGTGACATTTGTGGGGAACGTTTTAAGTATCACCATGCCCGGAAAATACACATGGTTACCCACACAGGGATAAAACCATATCATTGTAAAATTTGTGGTAAAGGTTTTGTGCGCAATATCCTTAAAATTCATATGCGCACTCACACAGGGGAGAAACCATATAAATGTTCTCAATGTGATAAGGGTTTCAGACAGATAAATCATCTAAAGTACCATGAGCGTGTACACACGGGTGTCAAAGCGTTTGTGTGTCCCCGCTGTGGAAAGGCTTATGCATGTAAACAGAATCTGAAAGTCCATAAGTGCAAGATGAACTAGAGACCAGCTTGTGGAAATGGTACAGAGGATTGGTAAAGAGAAACAGGAATGGAAAATGGAACGTGGCCAGTGAATAAGTGGATGATTATGTTCATCAATTATACTTCTGTGATTGAATTTACGGGTGCCTGATCTGGACACAAGGTGTCACGGAAGAGTGACGTGGCAGAATAGATAATGTGAGTTCTAATCCAAATCCCGGGCAGCGCTTTCCTTGTGCAGGAGGTTTGGAGAAATTCCGAGAACATAAATGCTACATTTTGATGAGTGCTGCTGTTACACTAACTACAGTTTGCCACCATTTTTTTTGAATAAAGTTTCAAATTCAGTATGAAGATGAGCTCACACAGTTGTTGCAAATTATATGAGAGACTGATGATTTGTTTGCTAATTACAATGACGATCACAAAATCTGTTTTTTGAGAGAAAACATTTTTTGATGAAGAGCACATGTTAAAATGTAGAAAGTCATGGTTTAATCTGCAAATGTTTAATTATTAGTTTGCCAATTAAAGAAACAGGATTGAAATTAGTTCCAGGTTGTGGAAATTTTCTTTTCTTCCATAAGAAAAAGGTCAAATGTTTGGCATTCCAAAAATATGTTTGTGAACTTCTGCACTTATTCCTTTTAGGTGCATATAGTCATTACATTACCCTAAAAGGACGGAATCTGTTAAAGGGTATTACAAATATATATTACAAATTAATCTCTTCTCTAGTCTAATAAAGTAATACCATTCATAAATTATATTCAATATTTAGTGGATTACACATTTATCAATTTTCAAATTAAAGGAACGTTGTTATTTCCAGAAGAAGAATAAGGCAGTGCTTACCATTGGAAAAAAACAAAACAATAGAAACCGTGTAAGAACATTATACAGGTCCTTCTAAAAAAATTAGCATATTGTGATAAAGTTTATTATTTTCCATAATGTAATGATAAAAATTAAACTTTCATATATTTTAGATTCATTGCACACCAACTGAAATATTTCAGGTCATTTATTATTTTAATACTGGTGATTTTGGCATACAGCTCATGAAAACCCAAAATTCCTATCTCAAAGAATTAGCATATTTCATCTGACCAATAAAAGAAGTGTTTGTAATACAAAAAAGTCAACTTTCAAATAATTATGTTCAGTTATGCACTCAATACTTGGTCGGGAATCCTTTTGCAGAAATGACTGCTTCACTGCGGCGTGGCATGGAGGCAATCAGCCTGTGGCACTGCTGAGGTGTGATGGAGGCTAGGGATGCTTCGATAGCGGCCTTAAGCTCATCCAGAGTGTTGGGTCTTGCGTCTCTCAACTTCCTCTTCACAATATCCCACAGATTCTCTATGGGGTTCAGGTCAGGAGAGTTGGCAGGCCAATTGAGCACAGTAATACCATGGTCAGTAAACCATTTACCAGATGTTTTGGCACTGTGAGCAGGTGCCAGGTTGTGCTGAAAAATGAAATCATCTCCATGAAGCTTTTCAGCAGATGGAAGCATGAAATGCTCCAAAATCTCCTGATAGCCAGCTGCATTGACCCTGCCCTTGATAAAACACAGTGGACCAACACCAGCAGCTGACATGACACCCCAGACCATCACTGACTGTGGGTACTTGACACTGGACTTCAGGCATTTTGGCATTTCCTTCTCTCCAGTCTTCCTCCAGACTCTGGCACCTTGATTTCCGAATGACATGCAAAATTTGCTTTCAAAATATACTTCAAAAAAGTACTTTGGACCACTTAGCAACAGTCCAGTGCTGCTTCTCTGTAGCCCAGGTGAGGCGCTTCTGCCGCTGTTTCTGGTTCAAAAGTGGCTTGACCTGGGGAATGCGGCACCTGTAGCCCATTTCCTGCACACGCCTGTGCACGGTGGTTTGTACTCCAGACTCAGTCCACTGCTTCCGCAGGTCATCCAAGTTCTGGAATCGGTCCTTCTCCACAATCTTCCTCAGGGTCCGGTCACCTTTTGTTGTTGTGCAGCGTGTTTTGCCACACTTTTTCCTTCCACAGACTTCCCACTGAGGTGCCTTGATACAGCACTCTGGGAACAGCCTATTTGTTCAGAAATTTCTTTCTGTGTCTTACCCTGTTGCTTGAGGGTGTCAATGATGGCCTTCTGGACAGCAGTCAGGTCGGCAGTCTTACCCATGATTGCGGTTTTGAGTAATGAAACAGGCTGGGAGTTTTTAAAAGCCTCAGGAATCTTTTGTAGGTGTTTAGAGTTAATTAGTTGATTCAGATGATTAAGTTAATAGCTTGTTTAGAGACCCTTTTCATGATTTGCTAATTCTTTGAGATTTTTGGGTTTTCATGAGCTGTATGCCAAAATCATCAGTATTAAAACATTAAATGACCTGAAATATTTCAGTTGGTGTGCAATGAATCTAAAATATATGAAAGTTTAATTTTTATCATTACATTATGGAAAATAATGAACTTTATCACAATATGCTATTTTTTTTACAACGACCTGTAAAAGAAAATACCACCGGGTACTATATTAGAGTATTGTGGTATATTCTATATACTATAATAATCATACAAACTATCTATAGTATGTCCCGATTAACCATAAAAATTATATATTCAGTGATATTCTCTGGTAATAATCCTATAGGACTAATGGAAATGACAACTTTTTTAAATGTTTTGCCTTGATATTGACATTGTTATCTTGCTTTTACATGTATGTTATATGCACTGTATTCAGCTACTTTGTCTCTGCAAATTCTTTAAGCGCACAGAGATTCTATTTAATCTTTGGCAGCATCTTATATGAGTGCTGTGGGATTCAAAAGCAATAATATTGACACTGTGCAATTAGAGGGGTGACATTAGCTCTTCTGCTATTTCAGAAGCGTAATACTCTCATCTATTCTGGAATGCACATGCATACAACCCATCCCATTTTAAAGGGGGATGTTGTGGTAATGGTTAAAGGGGAGGTAATTGAACAGAAGGGGCATTGGCCAGCCTTGGGAATAGAAAGCCTGGCATTGCTGACCCTGCCAGTCTGCTATGGGACAACTGCCTGTCTCACTGGTATACAGATGCCCTGGGCCAAATTACTCCCCATCCAACTTGGGTTATTCCAACCAGACTCCTTGTTTCCTTGTCTGCTTCAGTGGTGCTGGATCCTTTGAAACGTTCTCTGAGTGGGGTTTATTATGTAAGGTCTTTTGAAAGGAATGTAGTTTCTTAATGTCTAGTGTTCCTGAGCATCTTCTCTTACGGTAAGTGAAGGGAGAGGGTTTGTGTGAAATTATGCCATTGGCCATGTGAGCAGTCCTATTATGGGTTGGCCTTCTTGTGACCCTTGCTTGTAATCAGTCCTCATGGTCTTTGCACAATGTGTGTACATTTGTATTAATTTTGTTGCACCAGATAATCCTAACAGTGCTTTATTTATTTATTTATTTATTTATTTATACATAGTGGAACACTTATGTATCAAATGAGAACTTGTTCTCAACATTTAAAAAAAGGTTGAATAAATTTTTTAAATGCATATAGAAACTCTTCTACTCAGGATTCTAAATAATCAACAAAGGGTTCTATACATCACTAAAATGGGTTCTAATTGGAACCAAAAAAGGCTAATCTAGAAATCAAGGATTCTCCAATGATGATAAATAAAGAACCCTTTTCGGATTCTTCTGTTAAGAGTGTAGGTTTAATACGTACATACACCATGTCTACTGAACTCCTCCTGTGCCCTGTTTAGTTGTAATCTGGCCATGCTTGAAATGTGATGTAACTCAACACAAAGTAAAGTTGACAGCTGCTGGACAAGGCCTGTCATAACAAATGTCATGGCATAGATCTAGGATCAGCAAAGACCCAGTATCTGGACAAATTATATGTTAAATGTAAAGTGTTAAATAGGAAAATGGCCATGAGCAGAGTACCATCTGTTGGAAGGGGTGCTACGGTTTTGGTGTTGCATTTTCTGTTCTTGTTCCAGGCTTGTAAGCGGCTCTCTTTATGCAGTTACTAATAGGTTTTGTGTTTGTAGTTCTCTTTATTCTGCCACTAACAGGTCTCGGATCACTGGTTCTGAAAAGAGTGCAAAAAAACAGCCATGTTTTCACAGTCAGAAAGTTTGACGTGTGATTGGCAGGTCAGCCTACAGTGATGGTCTAAGCAGGAAGCATTATTTGGGGTTTGTGAATAGAGACACAATATTAGTAGGGAGAGATGTACTGCATTTTTCATTTGTTTTGAGAACGAGTAAACACAAAATGTCATCAATAATACTAAAGCATGATTTTCAAGTCTCATAAAAAAAGTATAAAAACATCATTGTGTTGCTACAAAATCCCTCCAAATCGTTCGTTAAGTGTCCGAACGTTGTTGAACTTAAGCTTGGCCCAAGCTCTGTGTCATTGTATAAAATCTTCTCAAATACTGTATATTAAGATAACATGCATTCACAGTATAACACCAAGTCGTTTGAACTTCAGTGATATCAACCTGTCCATTTAGTAACCATAAGTGATTATAAATCAATGTCACCTATTTTGATGCAAATAATAATTATTCACTGTTAATATATAGTGCTTTTCAATGTCCCAAAGAGCTTTACATAGTTGTGGGGGAAGTGACAACAGGTGCAATGGAGAGGCAATAGCAAGACAAAAAGGGAATGGTTTTGCAGGTGGTGGCCACAGACAATTGCTCTCTCCTTATCCTTCCTGACCGATCTTTCTTAATTTTAGTATGTTGCTAGTGTCCTTGTCACTACTGGTAGCATGACGCATTACCTGCAGCCCATTCCAGTTTCAGGATGGCCCATCCATACGTACTGTCACAAGAAGGTTTGCTGAGTTTCCAGTACAGTCTAAAACAGCATAGAGGAGATACCAGGAGACACAAGGATCCCTGGACTGGGCCGTAGAAGGTCATCAACCCAGCAGCATAACCGGTTTCTGCTCCTTACTGTGGGAAGGAACAAGAGGAGCACTGCCAGAACACTACAACATTACCACTGTCTAAAACAGACTCCTCGAGGGTGGCATGAGGGCCCGACGTCCTCTAGTGGGACCTGTGCTCACAGGCCAGCATCGTGCAGCTCCATTGGCATTACTCAGAGAACACCAGAATTGGCAGGTCCGCCAGTGGTGCCCCTTTCTCTTCACAGACGAGGGCAGGTTCATTAATGATCACATGTGACAGACATGAAAAACACGTGATGCCGTGTTGAACGCTATGCTGCCTGCAACTTCATCCAGCACGACCGGTTTGGCGGTGGGTCAGGGATGGTCTGGGGAGGCATATTCTTGGACGATCGCACAGACCTCAACGTGCTAGCCAACGGTACCCTAACGGCTGTTAAGTACAGGGATGAAATCCTCAGGACGATGCCCAGCCTCATGTGGCCAGAGTATTTAGCCAGTCCCTGGACCTCGAAGGCATTGATGCCATTGACTGGCCCTCATGTTTCCCAGACTTGAATCCAATTGAAAACCTCTGGGACGTTATGTATTGATGCATCTGATGCTGCTAAGTAGCGCCACAGACTCTCCAGGAGCTCACCGATGCCCTGATCCAGGTCTGGGAGGAGGTCCCCCAGGACACCATCCACCGTCTCATCAGGAGCATGCCCAGACATTGTCGGGAGTGCATACAGCATGTGGGGGCCATACACACAACTGAGGGATATTATGAGTTTCCATGATGAAATTCACACAAGTTGGAACAGCCTGTAAGTTCACTTGTTTACTTTGATTTTCGGTGTGAGTTTGAATCCGGCCCTCAAACGGTTGGTGATTTTGGTTTCCATTGAATGTGGATATGTCATTTCGTTCCTAATGAATTACACAACGTACAGTAAAGATGTTGATCTTTAATATATTTCATTCATCGAAACCCGATGTGTGATTTGAGTGATCCCTTACTTTTTTGAACAGTGTATATACTTGTTACTGTTATTATTATTAATTAATATTTATTCTTAGCCAGGGAAGTTCATTAAGAACCAAGTTTCTTCTTTAGCATTAGACCCATGGGCATTTCAGATATCGTGTCACATCTCCCGGGGCTCTGGCGGTCGGCGTAGCTGACGTTCTGATACCCCCCCCTTAACCAAATGCATATGTTTTGCGTTAGGTCTATTAGCCTGTGTATATAATGTATGTTTGATTGGGGGTATGTTGTGGGTTATTGCTTATTTTTAAGTTGTGAAGTTGTGTTTCTGCATGGCAGTACCAAATTCAGATTTGATTCAGTTTGGTTTGGGATAACTGTTCCCCCAACAGTTTGATTCTTTGTGTCCAGTAAATTCAGAATGTAAAACAACCCTGTGCCTGACTCTTTTCCATCACACCCAATTGTCACAGAGTGATCCGCCGCTCTAATGGAGACCCAAACTCTCCAGAATTATCGAGCATGTCAAAGAACACGAGGACATGCTGAAGAAGCTCGGGTCCACCATGGATCGAGTTCTGCAGGTCACACACAGGCACACAATCTTCACACTGTAACTCTTAGCAAGCAGGGATTATTCCAATGCTGTGATTAGCGATGGTTGGTTGGATATAAGAACAAGGATTGATATACACGGTCCTCATTATGGATAAAATAGAACCAATTTAATTGCATGTGTTCTTGCTGGGTATGAATACGACACACCATATTTTAGCATTGTGAATCCCTGCCTGCACAATAAGTTGTTACTTTATTAATTGCAGATATAACAAAAGACCACCATGTCTACCTGTGACATCATGTGTCTATGACAGGGACAGAACATGAGGGTCTCTGGCTTTGTTTAGCGGGGCGTCATTATGAAGAGTAATATGTAGAGGATGAGCTGCGCGTCTCCCCTGTAGTGTGGCCTGATGTTGATCACATCCTATTATCAACTCTGTGTGTATGTTCTATGTGAGTGTGTGCATGTGTGTATCCTATTAGAGACAATGAGCTGAGGTCCCGAGGGCCTGGCTAAATGAACAGGGTCATCAGTCTCTGATACTTGCTGCTGTCGGGGTCTCAGGATGGGGAGGACGTAGGGAGTGGAAGGAAATACCCCCCACACACACCCACAGACAGACACCACAGATGACCTACTTGGCCTGGCTGTTAAAGGGCTGGAGCATCATGAGTGGAGGTGGCTACAGACTGATGGGGTCTGGGTACAGCAAGCTACTTGACTGGACTGTGGGGGTTGAGAATGAAAGGGAAAGAACAAATCAATGTTCCAAAAATCTACATAAATAACATTTGTAGAGTTTGCCAGAAATTATTTCAAATGCTGTGTGTAATAACAACAAATCTGTACGGTACGTCCTCTCTGTTGTCTATTGTTGGAATTAAATGCTATGAGTGACAGATTAAAACATGAGTTGTATCCCTAGTCTGAGATTACAGGTCACAGATAATAGGGTGTTTTAATCTGGTTGAAAGTTGAAAGAGAAAATGAGTTTTAATCCCTTTTTCAGATCATACATTATGTATTTAGACTAATCACCCCTGAGACATTCAACTATGATGTCATATTGAAGTCTGCAACAACACTATTATTCTGCCTCCTGAACTGAATGAAGTAAAACAATGTCAGATGGCAGAAAACGGTTGATGGGGATGGATTTATAATTAGAAAACAACTGAATTATGTTAATGATATTAACACAGAAGTGGATAAAACATTTAGTTTCATGATAGAGACGGGACAATAGTATGAATATATTATGAACAGTAAGAGGCAGACAAATTTATTCTGCAATTTCAAATAGAAGGGATTTGTATTTATAAGCTTAGTTTTGTGTTCTGGTTATACACCCAAAAACACTGAGCTAAGCATAAACAACTGGGATTAGATGTGTGCCTGTGTGAAAAGTGCGAGAGGTAGTGTGTTTATGGAGCCCAGTCCGGGGACACATTATAGCGTTACACCGGATTGTTTCAAAGCTGAACTCGTAGAAGGACACAGAGATTACCCCCATATCACCACACATCTTAACCTGATCCTTCTCTGTTGAATGTCCTGAACAAATGCAGGCAGGATAACAGATTTATCTGGGATAACAGTTGTGTGTTACATTGTCTCCCTCAGATCTCCCTGTAATCTCCTCTCTACACAGGAGTAGCATTAAACAATGTGAGCAGATGTGTGAGGAGACCCAGGAAATGAGGCCACTGGACAGACCACTCAGCAGCTGGTAATCCTTGAACAGCCTTAACGGACA
The DNA here is from genome assembly GCA_016801145.1 of Umbra pygmaea. Lineage (NCBI taxonomy): Eukaryota > Metazoa > Chordata > Actinopteri > Esociformes > Umbridae > Umbra > Umbra pygmaea. The sequence continues at coordinate 35,541 of JACXGM010002296.1, forward strand.
TTGAGCTCTGAGCCATGGGCCCATATCCACAAATCATACTAGAGGGAAATGTATTTTAAGACCAGTAAATGTATGTACCTTACACGTTACCAGTGAATATACTATTCACTATAGTAATGTTTTGTTCAAAGAATAGTATAATGGTGTTTTCATTAGGAAAGTACTGTGTGCAATTGTGTTTTTTTATGTAACTGCTACGTATGTTCAAAGTTCGATGATGTGTAAGTAGTGAACATATGAGCCTGTAAAAAGTACAAATTATAAGTACTGTTCTGGGTTGAGTCCAACATTTTTGGATGTTCCTAATTAAGACAGATTTACCAGGTAAAGGGAGTTCATGACTAACAAGTAATCTATTAAAGGTACAATATGTAGTTTTCCAAAACAATAACAAAAGATGTACTTTGCATTAAAAAAGCAAACATCACTATACTTATATATTTCTTAGTTGTGTACTTATATTATCCTAGATGTTTTCACCAACTTTAAAACCCAGAGAAATTTGTAATATAATTCGAAGACACGGGAGATTTCATTTTGTCTTCCGTCAATGGCGTTATATAACCTTTGACTGCAAGTCATTTAGGCAGCCACAAAAAGCAGTTTTAATGTATCTATTAAAAAGAGTAAACTACTTTGTTCTAGCCTACCAAGCTACACAGGACCTCTACTTGCTTCGAGTCTCTTCACAGAACTGCAGATGAGATCCATTGATTATTGAAGCTGACCTACTGCAGTCTGGAGACCAGGCCTTAAATGCTTGATGCCTGGCAGCGGACATTAGAGCTGATCAGGATCCCCCTTTCAGACTCAGTTGCTCTCTGACTTTACTGAGGTGGGCTATCAGACAGCTATGACACACCTCATGGATCCTCAGAGCTTCTACGATGTCATATACAGAAGGTTTTGTACGCTGTTAGCAGAGCTTTAAGGTCGCGTAGAAAGTATACAGAGCAAGAAAGTTAAAAAGGATGGAAGGAAGGATAGATCTAAAGTGTATGTATAAAGGAAGGAATTATATTTTTTATATTCATAATTCCTGCAGTAAGATATTGACTATTTAAGGTAAGTTGTTCATTAATTATATGAATATTACACGTGGAATGACCCTTGGCCTTGTTCCAATAGCAACATCTCAGTCGATCACAGGAGCGTGACATGCATTTCACTACAACACAATAAGACAACGACAGCAGAGCACAGCATGAATGGGTTAGGGAGGACTAGCCTCCCTCATTATAAAACCCAACTATAAACACAGTGAAAGTGCATGATGGGAGTAAAATCACTCCAATGTCTAACAGCACACAGACACATGCATGTACAGACACACACACACATGTACAGACACATCGTTGTACAGACACACACACTCTCTCTACCACATGAGCAGGCACAATTAGTGCTAATCTTTTTAAAAGGAGCCATTTATAAGATGTCACAGTCCAACATAAAAACACAACGATTATAATTATATGATAACAGGGGTTTTGGGGAAGGTTTTTGTGTTACATGAAATGAAGTACCAGTAAAACAGCTTCTAGTCAGCAAATTCACACTCAATAGATTTTCTTTCTGCTGAATGATTTGTTCTTGTTTCTTTTAGTTAAGGATTTTGAGTAGCATTAGTTTCATCAAAATTAACACAAATGCATATTGGCATCACTTTCAAGCAGTAGTGGAACACAAAGACTGATATGTAAATGAGAAGAACATGTTAGACATGTTTGTACTTGACAAGTAGCCCAAGCTACACATCCATCTATTTAGCTAGTAGCTTAAGATACATATACTGTATCTATCTGTTTGGTGCCAAAAACATAAATACACTTGCTTAGATAAAGTTATAATGCAGCCAGAATAGCAACAGAAATAGGAATTTGAAACCACATTCTGTACACCGTTAGGTAGGATGTCAATCTAACTGTTATCTAAGGTTAAACCTATAGGATGCAATATGTCTGTCCTGCACCACTAGCCTAGACACCATGGGGTGAGTAGTGAGTAGTTTGTAAATAAGACACATTCAAATATTTCCATTAAAGTCCGTTTTTACAATACTCACCATTTACATAAAGTGTTTGTTTGCTCGGTTAAAGTGATAAAACTGGTAGGATAAGTCATAAAAAATATATTCCAAAACAAGCAATGAAACTACAGAAGCTGATTGTTATCTTGATAGCTGTTAAGGCTACATGGCTAAAGTTGTAAATAGTACAGTTGTGGCCAAAGATTTTGAGAATGCACAAGTATTGGTCTCCACAAAGTTTGCTGCTTTAGTGTTCTTAGATCTTTTTTTCAGTACTATAGTTACTATGGTATACTAAAGTACACTTACAAGCAGATCATAAGTGTCAACGGATTTTATTGACAATTACATGAAGTTTATGTCAATATTTTCCCCTTTTGCCCCTTCTTTTTCAAGACCTCTGCAATCCGCCCTGGCATGCTGTCAATTAACTTATGGGCCACATCTTAACTGATGGCAGCCCATTCTTGCATGATCAATGCTTGGAGTTTGTCTGAATTTGTGGGGAATTGTTCATCCACCCGCTTCTTAATGATCGACCACAAGTTCTCAATGTGATTAAGGTCTGGGAAGTTTCCTGGCCATGGACCCAAAATTTCAATGTTTTGTTCCCTGAGCGACTTTGTTATCACTTTTGCCTTATGCCAAGGTGCTCCATCATGCTGGAAAAGGCATTGGTCATCACCAAACTGTTCATGGATGGTTGGGAGAAGTTGCTCTTGTAGGATGTGTTGGTACCATTCTTTATTCATGGGTGTTTTTTAGGCAAAATTGTGAGTGAGCCCACTCCCTTGGCTGAGAAGCAATCCCACACATGGGTCTCAGGATGCTTTACTTGGCATGACACAGACAGGACTGATGGTAGCGCTCACCTTGTCTTCTCCAGACAAGGGGTTTTCCAGATGGCCAAAGCAATCAGAAAGGGGATTCATCAGAGAAAATACTTTACCCCAGTTCGCAGCAGTCTAATCCATGTACCTTTTGCAGAATATCAGTCTGTCCCTGATGTTTTTCCTTGTGAGAAGTGGCTTCTTTGCTGCCCTTTTTGACACCAGGCCTTCCTCCAAAAAGTCTTTGCCTTACTATGCATACAGATGCACTCACACCTACCTGATGCCATTCCTGAGCAAGCTCTGCACTGGTGGTGCCTCGATCCTGCAGCTGAATCAACTTTAGGGGATGGTCCTGGCACTTGCTGGACTTTCTTGGGTGCCCTGATGCCTTCTTCACAACAATTGATCCTCTCTCCTTGAAGTTCTTGATAATCCGATTAATGGTTGATTTAGGTGCAATCTTACTAGCAGCAATATCTTTGCCTGTGAAGCCCTTTTTGTGCAAAGCAATGATGATGGCACTTGTTTCCTTGCAGGTAACCATGGTTGACAGAGCAAGAACAATGATTTTATACACCACCCTCCTTTTTAAGCTTCCAGTCTGTTATTCTAACTCAATCAGCATGACAGAGATATCTCCAGCCTTGTCCACGTCAACACTCTCCTGTGTTAATGAGACAATCACTGAGATGAGGGCAGCTGGTCCTTTTGTGACAGCGCTAAAATGCAGTGGAAATGTTTTTTTGTGGGATTAAGTTCATTTTCATGGCAAAGAGAGACTTTGGAATTCATTGAAATGAATTTGATCACTCTTCATGACATTCTGGACTATATGCAAATTGCCATCCTCAACACTGAGACAACAGACTTTGTAAAAAATTGTATTTGTGCCATCCTCAAAACCTTTGACCACGATTGTACATTCCTTCGACTATTGCTGCATGGCTCATCTTACAAACAAGTCCTTTAAAGGAGCAATGTGTACAATGTATTCTCCATGTACAAACCAACTTCTCTCCCACTTCATACTCAAGGTAATATTTCACTTTCAAATAGATGTGAAAGGGATCTTTTATATTTCACAGCTATGTACTGGAGTTGGTAACATTGTTCCCTACACTACTCTGTGCATGTTTTCTCACATAAATAGATATTACAGGGAATGTGTGTAGGGTTTTAATAACAAGGACCTGAAAGACATTGCTTGTCCCAGTCTGATGTGCTTGAGGAGGAGATGAGCACTTGTCCTAGCGGCACAGATGGAAGAGTGGGAGTGTCCAGTTTACATTGGCTAATAGACATAGAATGCACCTCTGTTTTTCCTAAAAATATTGTCTGGGTGAAAATAGTTTGTGAGACATTATCATTCTATTAGGCTTACTGCAGATATACTTCGGACATCTTTTGACATTACAATGAGAAAATTCTACATACTGCTGCTTCCTGGTCCATTTTGCACTCCTTAACAAACACACAACCTCTATGCGCACACATATTTTGGCACGTACACTTTTGGCACATACACTTTCCATGCTCACCATGTTCACTCTCCTGCCTCCAGTGAGCCCATGTGAATCTCTGAGGCTAATTAAGCTTAGGTGCAGCTTGCCGTCTCCCCCGCTGACCCTCAGACTGCTCTCGGGTGTGTCTTCCTGGCAGCCAGCACTGGTCGAAAAGCCTCAACCTCTATCGATGGAAATTGACGAGACTGCACCCCCCCCCCCCCACCTACCTCTGCCCGTTCCCTGAGAGAAGTTAATAACATTTCCCGGTGATGTAAATTACCAGTCTGGTGAGGTCATCAGCTAGTGACCAGAGTTCATTAAACCCAGGTCCATATTGTTTTAGCTAAAGGCTGTGATTAGTTCCGCAGTCATGATTGGATACAATGCAGGCCTACAGGGCTGCCCTCTGCTCTTTATGGTTGTGCTGGGTGAGTTATGGCTGTAATTTAGGCTTGATTACATACACCATTACTTTAGTTCTCATTAGGCTGTCACTATGGCAAGAGTAGGGGTGGGAGTGTGGGTGGAGTGCTAGAAAGTCCAAATGTAAATAGGGATTAGGTTGATAAAACAATTCAAGGAATAATAGGTTATGTTTTCTATTTGGTTTAACCAAAGTAGGAACATATTTGAAAGAATTATTATCTGTTAACACTATGCATTCCATTATACATATACTTTTTTGCAACATTGTTTTGATTGGAAACAATTTTTTGAGGAGTTGCACCAAAGAGTAATTCGTTCAAAACTTTGTACGTTGTTTTTTCTTTCCTGGACATTTTTATAAATTAAAATGTTGGATTTCATGTGTGTTCTGCACAATTTGGAGCATGTTCTCTCCAGGAAATATCAAATGTGTATATACGGTATTCCATGATATCTTCATCAGATTGTGGATTATTTTGACTCCTCTGTGCGCATCTCTCTGTTAGATCGTTAATCACAGCAAAGTACTCCAGCCCTGACCTCGGGGTCACCCTTTTATAGACGTCCACTTCATCACGAGACAATCTGCTCCAAGTACAGCTTCAGACAAAAGATGTACAACCTGAAACTCCCTCCCAGCATGAGCGCTCTGCCCTGACCTTGGTCTCTCATCCATGGAGGCAGGTTATGAACATTCCATCAACAGGGACACTGAGCATAAAATAGATCTGAGTCAGTTTGATTGGAAACCCTAACTGAGTTCTAAAATCGTTGTCTTTGCTTTCTGCTTTTTACAATGATGCGTCAATCAAATGGAAGATTGCAGCTATAGAGGAGGGGTTATGACGATGTAAAGACTGACATATCAGACTGCCGATTAGGGATTTATTCAGGGTCAGTTGAGCGTTGTATAGAGCTGTCCTGTCTTGATGGATGCCTGTGTCACATTGTCACAATCACAGTAATCATCAGGATTGTCTGTATCTCATCTCCCCATTATCATTTATTTGCACTCACATTTTCACAGGGCCTAAAAAACAATGTGGAATTACACCAAGTTGTAATGTTGGACATACTGTACACAGTAAAAATGTCAGTGTTAAATCAACACCATACGTGTTAAATTAACATTCTTCAGTGTTTATATAGGTCCACTGGACCTATATAAACACTGAGAGTATTAATTTAGCACTGATGTTGTTGCTGTGTACGTGTTCATATACAATATGGGACAAGATATTGACAGGCTTGAATCATGATCCAATCCAAGATCCTCATAATTCAAAATGATCCAGGGATGAAAGACATAAAATACTCCCCAAATGTGGATATATAGGGCAGCTGACGGGGGGGACAACTGGGAATGTTGTTCTGGGCCCAGTATTGAGTGGGGCCCCAAATTTAGTGTTTGCACAGTCCATTTTTTTAGCGGGGGCCCTAAATGTGGAGTTTTGTCCCGGGCCCACAGATTCCTGTCAGTATCCCTGTGGATATATATAGATAATTTCAAGGGATTGATATCATCAGATCTGTAATTGATAAAACAATTATTGAAATGGTTCAATCTAAAACAGCATCTGACCTCTGACCTAAGAATTGGGTCTCATCTGCTGTAGTCGGATGACCGAAATAAACCATGTGCCTTGAAATGTGTTTATGTCAATCCTAACGACTCTCCAATGACTTCTTAAACACACCTTCAGGGCCAGTTGCCTTTATTCTACTACAATTTATAGCCTGCTGGAACATCAACAATGTTACAAAGACCCATTCAAAAAGGATATAAAACTACCCAAATAGCTTCATATCAATTTGAAACGCTTCAGCTCACAATAAGCTTTTAAATGATGATTATACACTGAGATTGTTATTGTTTTATTTAAATAGTGCAACCTTGTTTAGAGCGTGGTGTTGAAATAAAACTGTGTTGTCATTATAATAGGATTTACAACATTATTTTATCTATTTACACTGCTTCTTCAAAGATTTCACCATGGTTTTTCATTTAGAACGCTGGAGAAACCTTGGATTCTTTGGACATGTAGACTTGTTCAATAGGACTTGGGTTCAATAGGTCTCCAGCGCTGTACCGCAGCGCAATAGACCAAAAGACGACCAGGATCAGGAATCTTAGGCCACTGCCAGTCACAGTAAGTGGACTAACATTAACTAGTAAACCAATTATGAGCTTAGCCTCCTGATTTACAGTAGGGACAAAACATATGCTATACACATTACATTCTGCAGTGTGATTCTAAAGTGAATATCCTTGGTGCCACACTGACCAGATAAACTTAGTGAAATGCTGCTTTATGTTTTGAGGTTTGTTAGTTAAAAATAAAGGCTACTTTTGAAATGAACCTCCATAGTAATATGCAAAAGTTGATAAATTAGCTTATGGCTGGTGAGAAGACACTGGAGAAACTGCAACGAATCCTACATACCAAATTAAATCACTTGATAAAATGTTGAATAGATTTGAGAAGGGACATGTAGCACACGCTCAACATAAATTATGTATTTATTCTCTCCACCTAAACACGCATCAAATTCATGTAAAATGTTCCAATAAAATGATTTTGAATTAAATCCGCTTCAGGTCATGGCCTTTCAATCCAATACACCCATTTAATAGAGAACGCAAGCGCACGAATGAGAGAGTGCGAGAGACCATAGCTTAGTCCCTAGAGACACATGGGCAGAGACGGATAGCATAATTTTAAGGGGAAGAATTACTCCAGCGTTGCGCCGTGTTATTAAAGCTGTAGAATTCTCTTTGTCGTTAGGACCGACTACTGAGTGGATGGATATCGAGACAGAACTTATACGAAATAATCATTTGACCGAAAGACTTCATAGGAGCTGCATAGGCACTGGAGTTCATCCCAAAAATGCTATGTTAATTAGACAATAAACCGTCAAAGATGGGAAGCGCGCACAGGAGCTGGAGTTTTATAGAATTGAAGCAGTGACATCATTCATGATATTACTCTCCTTCAGAGATGGTTAGAAATTATTTGTTTCTCTTTAGATGTGAAGTATGTGACACGATTTGAAGTAGAATGGCTCTCCTCGGATGGGTCTCTGAGGGAAAGGGATGTCAGCTTTTCACCACAGACACACGACAGATAGAGACATCAGGAGAGTACTTCAGCAACTTTTAATCATGCTGTCTTTGGGAATATTCTGCGCCTCTCTCTTCATTTTTACGGGATGCTGTAAGTCGGACCTAACGGAAACCTCCGAAAGACCCGCCAGAGAGTTTCTATTATCGGGATGGTATAAGGAGTTTAACGGGACATTTTATAGAGATGTTCCAACGGAAAATGATGAAGATGGATACAAAGGGGCCCGGGAGAAGAAACACAAAACGCCCCATTTGGATTCGAATAACTCCGGTACAGATTGGACGGCGACCCGGCGGTTACCCCAAGCCCTCATTATTGGGGTAAAGAAAGGTGGTACGAGAGCTCTTTTGGAATTTCTTAGGCTGCACCCGGACATCCGCGCGCTAGGCTCTGAGCCGCACTTCTTTGATCGGCATTACGCACGAGGCTTGAACTGGTACAGGTATGCACTGACAGTTTAGTTAAAACTTTGTACGTGATACATTTTTTATTATTCAGAGTTAGTCATTCGTGATAATAAGATGTTATTGTGAAATATATGAAGTCAATTATGACTTATAGTTAGGTATGCTAGATATAATTATGAGATAGAAAGTCCTGTGCCAGTTTGTGTGTTTGTTTGCTTTCGTGTGCGAGTGTGAGTGCCTTATTTGGTGTATTACTTCATACTAAAAGATTGGAGAGGTTTGTTGATGTGAGATGGTATACTTGTTTGATCTGGTTAACATGATAATGAATTAACTAATTTGAATGGCAGCATATAGGATATACACAATTCATTTTAATTCTTGAAGAATGTAACTTAAAAATGCAATGGTTTTACTCAGGCTCTGACTTTACCCAACCAGAACCCAATATATGAGCTTTGTTTGTAAATAATGGAACTGTAAACAAACACTGTAGGTTTAACAAATCGTTAAAACCATCCTTTGATCTCATGTAAAGTAAGTTCTTACCTCAAATTGACAGCCGGACATCTATGGATTTTAGGATCCATTTTCCCCCACAGAGAGAATATTATGATTTCAATCTCTAATTGCGCCATTTTAAAAGGGTCCAACCTGGTGTCTTTTCTTTGGTCATTAATACAATGGCCTTAGATCATTACTAAAATCAAAGAATCACTTGAAATAAAGTACATACTGAAAGGAGTTGCTTCCACGCATGTGTTAACAGGCTGTCATGCTGGGCAGGTCCAGATGTCCAAATAGTAGAAAGGAAAGCATTTAATTTGAAAGTTGCACTGATTGTCGGAGCATGTTTTACAGTAACTAAAATGGCTTGACTTTAAGGTGCAGCAAATTACCATATCAGATCTAGTAATACTTGTATAGTTTAACAACATTTTCCTATGTGTGAGCTAGTGTATTTTGATTTAAATAAACTACGCGGTTATTGGGTAATCTATAGGCTCCTCCCTCGTTTGATGGACTACAGTGGATGACAAGCTGGGAGAGATTAATGAATCGCTCAGTCTGAGGACTCCTCCTATCTTTGATGGAGCTGTCATTAACAAGTCAACGGCTACAGGGAAGTTGCAGTCGCTGAGTCAAACTTGCAGTATGTTCAGGTGCTGGTGCGATGCCCTGAATAGAGAGTGTAAACTGCTGCCAGCCTGACACTGGAAAATTATTATTACCCATTGTTGATAAAGCCCTTGTAAATAATCTGTTTCAGGTCTGAAACTGTGGGATGGTAAAAGCCTTTAAAAAGTTGCAAAATTGAAAAGCACCAATATGTATTGTCGTAGGCCTTCCTCAGTTGGCACAGTGGCCTGTTATGCATCTGTGACTTCATGTTGTTCTAAGGCATACACTGCATTTCTGGGACCATGTCTCTGACCTTACTATATACCAAAGAAGCGCTCTTCTCGTTCTTGCACTCTAAATCATGATTATAATCATTATTATTAGATACTGTTTAAATAAATGCTCCATTATCTTGACTAAGAAATGTTTGGATCTGCCACTACCCTTGAAATGTTAAAGCTGCCACACCAAACAGACAATTGTTGATGATTATTTTGTATTTACCAATACTGTTACAAATCAACATTAAAGCACCATAGATGATAGATAGCCACATTTGATTTCATCACTGCTCTTGATCAATTTCAGCTCGATAAACCACAGCGCATGGACATGTGCAGACTAACATTATGGATGGCTTCCACACATTTTTTTCTGTAGTTCGTAATCCATAATTTATGAAGGCCAATGTATCATGTTCTTATACTTTATAGTATCATTTCAATCGTCCAATATAGGCTTTAAAATTCTGACTTTAACTTTCAGAATGTACAAATGAAAAATATTTCTGGTGCTTAAAAATACATTATATGGATTACGATGAATGCTAGTCTGCTATACTAACTCACTTATAATCGACTATAATGACTCCAGACCTACAAACTGCCTTGAAATACTGTAGATTACAACATATCATAATGATGACTTAGTCACAATAACAACATACACTGAAAAAAATGATTCACACATATACTTTTTATGCTTACCCAACGGAAAATAAAAAGATTTGTTAAACCCGTGATTTTTACAACAAATGTCATTCCATTTGGTTTAACATGTATTTTTTAAGTTGATCATCAAAGCCAAGAGTCACATTTTAAGTTGAGCCAATGCTCAAAGCAGGCCTTCCTAAGGAAATGTGTCAGATACCAACTTTTGAGTGTTCACAGCTTTCGTACCACACTGACAGTCACTTCAAGATTGTATTTTTACAAACTAGAATATCCAACTGGTAGAACATCCAGAAGCTGTAATATTTTATCACCCACAACTTGCAGTGGAAAGATCTGCAATGGTGAAATACTTGGATCTTTGACAAGATTAGCTAAACTACATAGAATACTCCTCTCAGTAATGGTTGCAATAAATTAAACCACTTACAGTTTGTATTAGGTTTAAAAAGTAAAGATTATAATTATCATTTAATAATCAAACAAAGTAATCAATACATTACTGCATAAAGCATACATTAAAACAAACATTTCTTAAAAAGAAAATTTGCAGAAAAGCATGCTGGGAAATGTCAACACGAATTTGGCGCAAGGTACAAAATATGCTTTGAGTCAAGATGAAGTCTTTAGGTTGGCACTTCCCAGGCAATTTTAATTTTGTTCAAATTAAAAATAATAGGTTATACAATAAACTTGTATTATTTTTAACTGAATGGAATGAGAATAAATGCATTGGATGAACAACAACTTTTTTCAGTGTACTATCTAATAATAATCACATACTATATCAATAAAACAAGTTAATATCTAAATATTCTGACTTACATATCTCATAATTTGACCTAATATCTCATAACTAGAAGTCTAGTCAATAATATGTTGATTATATCATGTTAGGCTTGGTTGGTAATGATGTTTAAAGGAGCGCAGGTACAACCACTATAGCCTATTGAATAACTAGAAATTAAATGGATGAAGGAGTGTTTGTTGACTTTTGGCATATCCAATATTATCCATAGTCAACTACCAGAGGCTTTGGTAGCAAGGCGATAGAGAGACGCTGCCATCTGGCTATGCTAATGTGTATGTATGTGTTTATGTGCAGTGAGGGCCTGGATGGGTTCTCACAGTGCAATCATCTCTGCAGCTGAGGCCAGATGTTACCAGCTGGCCCTAGTCTCACACTTATCCTGTGCTTCAACACACACACACACACACACACACTGATGCTTGTTTTCACACACTCACTCCATTGAGGATCATTGTACATTTTTTGGCAGTACACCTGCATCACTCTGGCCAGGTGTTTGGATCCTGGTCACGGCATACTGCCCGGACATCTAGCCTGGGGTTGGGCAATTTTGCTCAGTGATCCTCGTGGGAATATGTGGATATTAGAAAGGCATGTCTCGCTATAGCGACTTCTTTTGTTATGCACCTGTGAGATCAATCATGGTTGTTGACTGGGGAATGTGTTCTTCTCAGTGTTTATGTACCAGTGATCAATTTGATGAGAATAATTGACTTTCCTGCAACCAGAGATTGGCATAAATACTGTAATAGATTACTTTTGTTGGTTGGGCTGAGTTCACAACTTTTGGGACGTTCCTAAGTAAGACCCTAATGACCAGGGCCCGGTTCCCCGATAACGTTCACTCTTAGCCCGCTAAGAAGACTCTAAAAGATATATCTTACAGAAGTTGTTTACGTTCGTAAGTGTGTTCCCCGAAGTCTCCCTTAGAAGCTTCTTATCACGTCGCACTTAAGATGCCTCTTAAGTGCGACGTTACAAGGCGCTGTCCCAAGGGAAGGTGCTGAATGTGTTGTCA
>JACXGM010002297.1:9831-31975 GCA_016801145.1 Umbra pygmaea
ACGTTGGATATTTGTACTCCCGTTGTGCATCACCAAATCCGATTGCTTAATAAAAGGACAACAATCAAAATGCACAGACTAAATGTTTTTTTTTAGGCAAAACCCAAGGGTTTGTTTTACAAAACAGATTTTATAGGCGAAGTTGTATCAAATACAAATCGTAGTATGCCTACTATGTGTTTTCACCATTTGTTTGGCATTTTGTTTGAACAAATTTTAATATTTTGATATATTTATTTGAGATTTGAAACAATTGTGTATTAAGAAGTTATATCAAAAATTTGTTCTTGCAGTAATGTCATTATTTCCCCCAAACCAATCATAATAACTGTAGCCAGCAGCATAGAGCCCTGTATTACACTGCTGGTTTGCTTATAAAGCTAAGCAGGGTTGGGCCTGGTTACTCCCTGGATGGGAGACCAGTGCTTTTGGAAGTGGTGTTGGAGGGCCAGTATGCGGCAGTCTTTCCTTTGGTCTAATGATCATTCCCAATGCCCCAGAGCAGTTACGGGGACATCTGCCCTGCGTAGGGTGCTGTCTTTGGGATGAAATGTTAAAATGGGTGTCCGGACTCTCTGTGGTCACTAAATATCCCATGGCACTATTCGTAAGAGTAGTGGTGTTAACCCAAGTCTCATGGACAAATTTCCAATCTGACCATCATGGCAACCTAATCATCCCTATCTCTCAATTGGCTCATTCATTCCCCTCTCCCTCTCCTCTCCCTCCCTACCCCCAGGCCATTGCTGCAAATGAGAAAGTTTTCTCAATCAACTTGCCTGGTAGAATAACTGTTAACTAAAAACTAATAATCGGTCGATTAATCAGTATCTGCTTCGGTTTTTCAATAATCGTTAATCGTATCGGCCTTGAAAAATCATAATTGGTCGACCTCTAGTTTCGGCCAAAGACGAGAAAAATAAACAAGTTTGTGAACAGTGTGTGGGGGAGTAAGAATTGTAAAAAGTAAAATAAAGCAGTATTATTTTACTTACTTATTTACTTCTCCATCAATTGTATATTATCTTCTGAAATCCTTCCATATTAATAATATATCATTAATAAATAGAACAATGGTGTCTTGTGGTAAACTGTTGACGTGTGCATTTGGAAATTTGAATATGCCCACTCACCATCACCGTGTGCGAGCTCGATTTCCACGTTGATTACCGGGTCACATTCCAATTCTTTTCTCGATACTTTCCTTTCATAGAAAACGAATTGCAGCAGCACTTTCTGAGTGCGTGGACGCTCAAGTTTATCTTCACCTGGAGATTGTTTTGCCATGGCAGCACACATTCATCAGTGATGTATTGCTGCTACAGTAAAGAGCTGTAGGAAGCACTGCCATATATGTTACCAAAAAACCCCATGCAGTGCAATATTATGCAGACTTATTCACTGTTCTAGTGAACATCACGCGTTACTAGTTAGTCTCGTATGGTCATTACTAAAAACAGTGTAAGAAAGTTTTAAAAGGTCAAACAGAAACCCAAGACCTGCTAACTCGTCACCCTTTAAAATAGCAGGGGAGGTTAGCCTGTTCTGAGGTATGACGTTTCACCATTCATTTTGGATTAGAAATGCAGGACCATAAGTGGCCATTTAAATTCTTGATCCCCTTCCCTGTCCCTCATTTGGGAAATTTAATGAAGTTCAGATTTTCCATTTTGCCTTCCAACTGGTTTTGGAAATGAAAGGTTCAGTATTTAAGGTCCCTAGGCTGTAATACCATGAGAAAGATGTCTAAAGATTGTTATTTTTTAATCTTGAATAATTTAACCCAGATGTCTTATCAGGGCATTTAAATCAGTTATACAGTATCGGGAGACTAAATACTGACCGTTGACTAATGTCCTAATGATGTTGTTATTAGTATGAAGCTAAATTGAAGTTTTTGTTCTGAGCTTTACCATTTTTATTCTGGACTTGGTGTACTTTTCACTAAAGAACAGCATTTTCTGATTTGTTTTTCAGATTAGAAAGTCTCCAGTACCCTTACCACTTATACATAAGTCCTTCAGCTCGTCCTGGTACCAACGGGCCAGACAGACCTTTCCAGTGCCCAACATGTGGAGTCCGATTCACACGCATTCAGAACTTAAAACAACACATGCTCATCCACTCTGGTAGGTAATGCTACATGTCCACAAGCGTTGAAAAAATATTGCGCCGTGACCTCATTTTGTGTCCATATTTAATTTTTTTTATTTTGTGTGGCATTATTTTAGAACGAATTTAGGATTACAGTTTGTATTTGTATCTAAATATATAAGTTAGAAATAATGAATATAATTTGATTTTTTTTAATGTGTAGCGAGGAAAGGAATACAGTAAACAGCACCCTGTATTCCACTGCTGGTTTGCTTTTAAAGCTAAGCAGGGTCGGGCCTGGTTAGTCCCTGGATGGGAGACCAATGCTGTTGGAAGTGGTGTTGGAGGGCCAGTTGGGGGCACTCTTCCCTCTGGTCTAGAGATCATTCCCAGTGCCCCAGGGCAGTGACAGGGACATCTTACCCGGCAAAAAGGGGACGTTAAACTGGTGTATTCCCAATCTGGCCTTCATGACCATCATGGCAACCTAATCATCTCGTTGCTGTAAATGAGATGCTGTTCTCAGTCAACTTACCTGGTAAAATAAAAGTAAAACTAAAATAAGGATATTTCATGCATCGCTGCATTTGACAAATAAGAAAACTAACTTTTTTTAATAGTTCCCTCCACAAAATAATAAAAGAAATGTATGTATTATCACAAAATTTTGTACATGTTGCGAAAACAGTTCAAAGTCAATAAATGCAAGAACATTCATTAACTTAATTGAACTTACAAACAATTGCCCAGGTGGGTGGATCATTGTGAGGGAACCATGTTTACTCTTAATTTGTTGACCTATTGTAGGAAATATAATGGCAATGTGTAATCTTTCATTTATCCATTCCTTTGACAGGCATTAAGCCCTTCCAGTGTGATCGCTGTGGAAAAAAATTCACACGGGCCTACTCCCTAAAGATGCATCGGCTGAAGCACGAAGGTAAACGCTGTTTCCGGTGCCAGATTTGTAGTGCCACATTCACGTCCTTCGGCGAATATAAGCACCACATGAGGGTCTCCCGCCACATAATCCGCAAGCCCCGGATTTACGAGTGCAAAACGTGCGGCGCCATGTTTACCAACTCTGGCAATTTAATTGTACACCTGCGGAGTCTGAACCATGAGGCATCTGAACTAGCAAACTACTTCCAAAGCAGGTGAGGAGTCCAGGGGTGTTGTCCCCTCATTTACTCAGCCTAACGTAGTAGGGGAAATACGCAAACAAGGGAAAGGACATTTCCCATATTGACCATGTTCAGAGTCAACTCTTTAACCAGGCTCATTTCATCAAGTTTGCTGCACTTTGTGTGTAGTTAAAACTTACACATCCCTTGTATTGCTTTTCCATTTTTTTCCTTAAAATGGAGTATAGAGTAAAGTTTTATTTCTTTATTTAAAAAATTAAGTAGGGGTCTTGATTGCGTACTTCAAACCTGAGAGTTAACACATGGTGGAAGCACATTTGGCAGCAATTTTAGCTCTGAATTCTACCAACTATATAACACCTATGACAAGTGAATCTATTGGTTCTGCCCCAAATGAATAAGTTAATTAAATTTGTTTGGAAGAAATTTATAGAGCGCAATGTTCAAACAGATAAAAACAATAAATTCTCAAGACATTTCAGCGCATCTTGGAAAAACTTTCCAATGTGTTTTTGGCGTTATACAGCTCTGGAAAAAATACCACTGCTAATTTTTCTTAAATCAACCCCACTGAAAATCTCTGGATTGTGATCAAGAGGAAGATGGATGGTTGCAAGCATCAAACAAAGCTGAGCTGCATCAATTGTTGTGCCAAGTGTGGCAAAAAGTCACCCAACGTCAATGTGAATGACTGTTGGAGAGCATGCCAAGATGCATAAATGCACTATATAAATTACTATACTATTTATTATTATTATTATTATTATTATTAAATCAAATATCGATTTCTGAACTCTTCCTAAGTGACACGTTAGTATTGTGTTGTTTAAAAGTGAATATGAATTTAAATTATTTGCATTATTTGAGGTCGGGCAACATTGCATCTTTTATTAATTGGACCAGTTGTAATTTTCTCAAATAAATGCTCTGATTGGTAATGTTTGTATTTAGAATTTGGGGAAACTTTGTCAGTAGTTAATGGAATAAAACAAACATGTACACCTACCTATCAATAGTGAAACCAGAGGCACAATGATTTTTACAGTGGTTTCTTCATTTTATCTAGAGATGTAAGTATTTATTCATGGAATTTTCTTAAGGGTGAGGTATTCAGCGGACAGATTTTCCTATAGTTGTTTTTTTTGTCTAGATCCTTTTCCTGCCTTATTTTATGCAGCCAGTTTTAGGATCAGATGGACAGCATTATGTTTGAAGTCAGAACTAGTCGGCCAACTGGTTCAGCATCCTATCGTTCTTATGAATAACAAAAATATGCCTAAAAGAATATTTAACAATAAATGAATAGCCAGTGCAATTCTGTAGCAGATTGCTAATCTGTATTTTGTATGTATTTGTAAAAATTTTTTTGCCTGCTAGTGGAAATCAACCAGTAAAATAAGTACTTTCTGGTCACATTTCTCCATGTGCACCCATGTGCTAATTCTAGACAAAGTATATTTGAGCGGTAGCCTATAAAAGCTATAGGTAGCATTCTAAACACACATGAACGACTCGCTGAGGTCTACCCAAATAATAAGTGCACGATTCAGGCGCAAATCATACATGTGTCTCGGATATCAGCATAAACCTTTTGGCGTATTGAAAACTTCAGATATAGGTCAAACAGTAACACTGTTTTTAACTAATGTGGTGGCAACATTTTGGAATGTGTATGCTTGTAAGTAGATGGACACTTTTAGATGTAATAGCAATAGCGTATATAAAAACTGCAAGGGTTGTGTCAACTTAGGCACTGTACATATTTACACATTTGTCATTCTATGTGGTTCGATGCAGTTTATGGCCAATTTGACTAAGGTCAAGAGTTCTATTAGTTACTTTTGTATAATATTGTCAATTTCTTACTTGAATCATTCCATTCTGTAATATAAGTTCTAAACAATTAACGTTGAGTAAATATTTGGACAGTGACATAACTATTATAATTTTCATGCTCTGCATGCCACCACAATGGATTTTAAAATGAAACTATATGTTTTAATTGTAGACTTGCATATTTAATACAAGGGTTTTGTCAAACAAAGATTATGAACCATGTGGGTATTAAAGACATTTTTAATATATACACTGGGCTCCAATCATACTGGAAACCCTGACTGGCAATGCACAAACAATGCTTTAAAAACATAAAAATAGAATTGTAAATAGACACTCAAAATTCCAACATGTGAGAAACACTGTACTTTATTAATGTTGCAATGGAACTATAGCTCAGAAATCTAGACGCACCCTAGCGGCAGCAAATATAATTTGCAGCTAGGGTCAGTCTAGGAACTCTCCGTTGACTTGCGAGCTGGATAAACCAAATTCTGGCCAGGCCAAAGAAATGGTTGCTGCTGATGGCGAACAGCGGTCTTTTGAATCGGCTTTGGCCGCGACTCCGGTAGACTTGGAGTTAATCTTTTTTTTGAGAAAATAACAAAGAACGGCACTGAAGTCATTCTTACAAAAGAAGATGTGTTCGGAAGTTTTGACGACCGGACACTTCGTTGCTCTTGTTGGTTGTAGCGGTATCCTATTGCGTGCATAGGGAATTTGAAAGACAACCGTTTATCCCGGCCCTCGTATTGAGCACTGCCAATGGTGAGTTCCCAGACCCAACATCTTGAAATTTCACCAAAATCAACGTTCCATACTCAGTACCAACTCTGGCAAGGATATCAGCATGGAGTCTCTTCCTGTAATGTTTGACAAGGTTAAGGAACACATTTTGAGGGATTTTGGACCATACCTCCATGCAGATCCTTTCAAGATCCTTCACATTCTTGGGTTTTGCTTTTCAACTACCCTCTTCAACTCAGCCCACATGTTTTCAATTGAATTGAGGTCCGGCGACTGATATGGCCATGGCAGAACATTGTTTTTTTGTCACAGAACCATTTCTGTGTGGAGGTATGCATCTTGAGGTATGACTACAGCCAAGTCCCAGCCTTCTGGCAACCAGATTGTCAGCCAAAATTACCTGATACTTGGTGGAATTCATTATGCCATCAATCTTGACCAGTGCACCTGGACACCTGGAATTAAAACAGCATCACAACATTACTGACACACCATAATATTTCACCATGGGTATGAGGTGCTTCTCCTTGTATGCCTCTCTGTGTCCACACCAAACATGTCAATGCTGTATCTGAAAAACGTTAAATTTTAGTCTCATCTGACCAGAACAGCTTCTTCCAGTCATAATTTAAATGTTTGGCAAACTCCAAGCACTTGCATCTGTGTCTTGGGGTCAGAAAGGGCTTTCTACTGGGAACCCTTCCAAAGAGGCTGTGTTTGTGGAGGTGGCGTCTGATGGTGCTTTTTGAAACTTGGTGACCCCAAGACGCTACCAAAGCCTGCAGTTATTTCACAGTGGTTCTTGGGGATTTTGCATGTTCGTTCCCTACCCATGAGATTTTTTAACTGTTGTTATCTTTAGAATTTTGTTAGAATTGTTCTGACAGTGCTTAGTATTATATTCAAACATTTGTGGATCTTCTCGTAGCCATTACCAGTTTCATGAAGGTCTATGACCATCTGTCTCTTTTGAAATGCCAGTTGTTTTGTTTTCATGGTTTTGGATGCAAAAGGATATTGCATATGTTACCCCATTTTTATACCCTAGTGCAGGGATATTCAACTCTAACCCTACGGGGTCCGGAGCCTGCTGGTTTTCTGTTCTACCTCAACATTAATTGGACTCACCTGGTGTCCCAGGTCTAAAGAAGTCTCAGATTAGAGGGTTGCAATGAAAAAGTGAAGTGGATCTGGCTTCGAGGTCCAGAGTTGAATACCCCTGCCCTAGTGGAACAGGAAATTATGTAACAGCTCAATATACTTAAGTGAACTTAAATAAGTGGTTTCATTTTGGTATATGTTAATTACCATTACCTTTAAGGGTGCCATTTGATTGTGATACCTTTTTTGAGGATATAGATTTTTTAATTAAATATATTATTTTGTTTTGTTCCATTGCACATTAATAAAGTACAGTACACTGTGTTCACAATTATTAGGCAAGTTGTATTCTTGAGGATTCATTTTATTATTTAACAACTACAGTGCTCTAAGTCAATACAAAATATAAATACACCTCAAACCTAAATAATTAAGGAAGTAAAAGTGAGGTCTTGGCTTTCTTTGGAGAATGTCTGTGTTTGCAAAATTGTTGCAACTATTAGTGTGCAGAATAATTATGCAACTAAATGAAGAACGAAAAGTTTCCCATTCCACTTGATTTTCATCTGTTAAATTGAGAATAATAATAATAATTCAACAAAAAATGTCTAAACTAATCAGTGACCAATATACAATCGTATGCTAAAGTTTAGGCACCCCTGACAATTTACATGATTTTCATGTATAAATAGTTGGGTGTTTGATCAGCAATTTCATTTTGATCTATTACATAACTGAAGGACACAGTCAAATTTCAGTAGTGAAATTGGGTTTATTGGATGAACAGAAAATGTGCAATATGCATCAAAATGAAATTAGACAGGTGCATAAATTTGAGCACCCCAACAGAAATATCACATCAATATTTATTTGAGCCTCCTTTAGCATAAATAACAGCCTCTAGATGCTTCCTATAGCCTGTAATGAGTGTCTGTAATGAGTGTCAGCCTCTAGATGCTTCCTATAGTGTCTGGATTCTGGATGAAGGTAATTTGGATCATTCCTTTTTGCAAAATATCTCCAGTTCAGTTAGGTTTGATGGTTGTCGAGCATGGACAGCCCGCTTCAAATCACCCCACAGATTTTCAATGCTAATCAGGTCTGAGGACTGGGGTGGCCATTCCAGAACATTGTACTTGTTCCTCTGCATAAATGCTGAGTAGATTTTGAGCAGTGTTTTAGGTCGTTGTATTGTTGAAATATCCAGCCCTGGTGTAACTTCAACTTTGTGACTGATTCCTCTACATTATTCTCAAGTATCTGCTGATATTGAGTGGAATCCATGCAACCCTCAACTTTAACAAGATTCCCAGTACTGGCACTGGCCACACAGCCCCACAGCATGATGGAACCTCCACCAAATTTTACTGTGGGTAGCAAGTGTTTGTCTTGGAATGCTGTTTTCTTTTGCCGCCATGCACAACACCCCTTGTTATGACCAAGTAACTCAATCTTTGTTTCATTAGTCCACAGCACCTTCTTCCCAAATGACGATGACTTGTCAAAATGTGCATTTGCATACCAGCTTCTCAGGTCATTTGCATTACCTTGTTTTCAGGTCATTTGAGAGCTGTTTTGAGGCCCCCGTGTTTGCACTCTTCAGAGGAGAGTCAAAGAGAACAACAACTTGCAATTGGCCACCTTAAATACCTTTTCTCATGATTGGATGCACCTGTCTATTAAGTTAAAGGCTTAATGAGCTCACCAAACCAATCGTGTGTTCCAAATAATCAGTGCTAGGTAGTTACAGGTATTCAAATCAACAAAGTGACAAGGGTGCCCAAATGTATGCACCTGTCTAATTTCCATTTGATGCGTATTGGACATTTTCTGTTACTCCAATGAACCTCATTTCATATTTATAAATAAAAATCTTGGTGCCTAAACCTTTGCATACAACTGTATCTACCCTTTTTTTCAATAACAGTCATAAGCCTTCCATTCATGGAGTCTGTCAGTTTCTTGATCTGTTGACGGTCAACTTTTTGTGCAGCAGCAACCACAGCCTCCCAGACACTGTTCAGAGAGGTTTACTGTTTTCCTTCACCCTAAATCGACCGTTTAAGAAGGGACCACAAGTTCTTAATAGGGTTTAGGTCAGGTGAGGAAGTGAGCCATGTCATTATTCTTTAATCTTTAAGGCTTTTAATGGCTAGCCACGCGGTGAAGTACTTAGATGCATACAATGGAGCATTGTCCTTCATTAAAATCATGGTCTACTTGAAAGATAGAGACTTTCCTTTACCACTGCTTGAAGAAAGTGTCTTTTTAAAAACTACCCAGTACCCCACCTCCACCTTGCTGGCGTCTGAGTGGAAGTGGAGCTCTGGGCGCGTTACTTATCCAGCCACGGGCCCTTTCCTCTGGTTCGTCAAGAGTCACTTTCATCTCCTCAGTCCATAAAACCTTTGAAAAATCTGTCTTCAGATATTTCTTGGCCCAGTCTTGACATTTCAACTTCTGTTGTCTTGTTCAGTGGTTTATGGGTACCTTACCTTGGCCATGTCTCTGAGCACTGAACACCTTGTACTTCTGGGCATTCCAGGTAGGTTGCAGATCTAAAATATGACAGCACTAGAGGATAATGGGTTCCTGGTAGCTTCACGTTTGAGTCTTCTCAAATGTTTGGCAGTTAATTAGCAACTTTTTTCTCAACACGTTTCTTTCGACCCCGTTTCTTTCGACCCAGTTGCAACAAACCGTTTGATGGTTCTGTGGTCACGCCCCAATATCTTAGCAATTTTAATAGTGCAGCATCCCATCAAAAATAATTTACAATTTTTTATTTCTGAGTCAGTTAAATATTTATTTGGCCCATTTTGTCAGAGGAACAGAAGCTACCTAATAATTATGCACACCTTGATAGGGTGTTGATCTACTTAGGCCACACCCTCCCTTATTACACAAAGACACATCACCTGATATGTTTAAATCCAATAAAGTTCCAGTTTATACAGCTTGGAGTTGGAACATATGCATAATAATAATATGATGATTATTATGATATGGTCAAAATACTGACTTGCCTAATAATTGTGCACACAGTGTATTTCTCACATGTTGGTATTTAGAGTTTTTCTTTATAAATGTATTTTTTTACATGTTTTTTACAATACTGTTTGTGTATTCCCAGTAATGGGTGCCAGTTAATTTGCACCCCACTGTAGCCTCCCAAATTAAGTGTCTCAAAAGTAATAGAACAAACAAACTTGATCGTTAGTTAAATTGTGAGTTTTAATACTTGGTTGCAAATCCTCTGTAGTTAATGTCTGTCTGAAGGCTGGAACCCATAGACACCTTCAGATTCTTGGTTTCTACCCTGGTGAAGCTCTGCTAGACCTTTACCACAGCTGTCTTCAATTCCTGCTCATTCTTGGTGTGTTTTGCCTTCAGTTTGGCCTTAAGCAATAAAATGCATGCAAAATTGACCTGGCCATTGCAGAACAATCCACTTCTTTGCTTTAAAAAATATTTTTGGTTGCTTTCACAGTATGCTTTGGGTCATTGTCCCCCTGCACTGTGAATGTTTTACACGTCTTGGCTGAATGTGAGCAGCTAATATAGCCCTAAACACTTGAGAATTCATTATGCTGCTTTTATCAGCATTCACATCATCATTAAATACAAGGGAAATTTAATTTGAACCCATCCAGGCCCATCTCCACCATGCTTTACAGGTGAGGTGGTTATGAGCAGTTCTTTCTCCATTGACCCAGAATGTTGGCAAGGGAAGACAAGCTTTCTCTCATCTGTCCATTGTATTTTATTCCAAAATTGTAAAGGTTGATTTTTAGAATTTTGGGAAAACTCTCATACTAATGTTTGTTTTTGAGGCTTACCATACTTATCTCTCTGATGGGTTGATTTCGATTTTTCACCCTAATGATGCCTTACTTAACTGGCAGTAGTTCTTTGGATGTCATATTGATGGATAGTAGCAACAGAGAGAATGACACATGCCTGGGCATGAAGCAGCTAGTGGTTCACATGAAGTGCTTTTATTCCTACACCGTTCCTGATGTGGATGTATCTACCCTCGAATTAAAGCTGAATGTTCATTACTTAATTTCAACTCAAATATACTGTGATAGGCAGCTGAAATAAAGTTAGGCAATGTCCAAATATTTATGACATGAGTGTACAGTTTAAACTCATACCAGCTAAGAGCTTGTATTTCATATTATATGCGCTCTCTTGCAAAAGTTGTTATAAATCATCTACAACACCAACTCTGAAAAAGTTGGGACAGAATGGAAAATGGGGAAAGAAAGGTCATTTGAAAGTATAATTCACCTTGTACTATATTGGAAACACATAATCAACACTGATATTTTATTTTGAATTTAACTTATTTTTGAAAATATACACTCTTCAAATCTCATGAATTGAGACACAACAAAAACATTGACAATTAAGTGTGAATTTAATTTATTTTTGAAAATATACAAAGGTAAACATTTACATAATGTGTTAATATTGTTTTTTCAATATAGTGCAGGGTGAATTGAATCTTCAAATACTGTCTCAACTTTTTCAGAATTGGGGTTGTGTGTGTGTCAGAATGCTTTTTGCTTTTCCATATTGAAATTTCACTCTGTTAATGAATTCAGATGTAAAGCTTAAAGTACTTATAAACATAGTAAATATGCTTCTCTACTGAAGCCCTCATAGGTTGGTTGTGCTCAATTGTTCCATGAACCTTTTCTATTTTATAGTATATTGTCTATGCCTGTTGAGAAAAACCTTGATTCTGTTATCCACAGCCCTGACATAACTTTTCTGTCACACTAATCATATTGCGTCCAGTTTACCTATTGCAAAACACAACAGATGTATGTCTACTTAATGTACATGGTTTAGACGTACTTTCATCAACAGGCCTTTTTCTTGTCTGTTCTGTCTCCGCATGGATGCAGTGATTTCCTCGTGCCCGACTACTTGAGCCAAGTGCAGGAGGAGGAGACTCTGGGGCAGTATGAGCTAGTGGATCATGGCTTCGAAGGCAACAACTCGTCGGTCCAGATGCCAGTCATCTCCCAGGTGTCCTCCACCCAGAATTGCGAGAGCAACACCTCCCCCCTGGACACTCCATCCCTGAAGGACAAAGATGTGTCAGAGGAGGCAAAGACGAACAGCAGTAGCAGCTCCCAGGATGGCTCTGAGGAGGAGAACGCCCAGGTTAAGCAGCTAGCTTCTATTACAATTGAGTGACCATAAACTCGTAGTTGCCCCCCTCCTCCCTCCATTCAATCCAAAGCCCAGCCTTTGGAAAGTGCCTGAAATTGCCCTTAAACGAGCACCATGAGAATTATAGGTCTTAACTTTGCTAACAGTGGAAAATCATATTTCAATGACTATAGGGATTATGTTTTTGTATGCAAGAGATTGTGTTATTTGAGTGCCGTCGCTTAAGAGACTGATACTAATTATTATCTATTGCAAGAGCTTGTAGTTTGATAACGCAATGCTACGTTGTATGTTGTTGTGGTTTATGTCAGAGGTGTGTCTGTCTTTTGTGAAACAGAAAATTGTGCATTTTAAACTTTATTTTCCCCTAAAATAAGTTTTTTAAAACTTGAAATTGCATCTAGAGCTCGTGTTGTTACAGAACCTTTGTTATGCAGAACTGCATCTACAACACTTGACTTGTTCATGAATTCAGCATCTACTGGTTACCGATTAGACTTTACGGTTTGGTCAGAAAGACATGGTATCATAGAATATTCTTTGGGAAGTCAGTCATTAATTCTTTGTATCCCTAATCGTCTTGCATGACAGATATCTTTGTAGTGAGCAATTCAGCAGAAACACCAAATTGCTTAGCAGCAATTATAATCCAGAAAACAATTAGGATAATATAATATGGATTACCTATTAGAAGTATTGTCACCGTATGGAGGAAACTATAATATGTCAAATGTAGAAGGTGACAAATCAACAGTTGATGAATGCATTTAAAAAATGTATCACTATGGCGATGTACCGTATAATGTCACTGTATGTAACATTACATAGTTATATGGTGTCACTATATTTAAAATATTATAATGAGATCATATTGCATTTGGGTGAACATTTTGATTGGTAGGAATATGTATGGCAAAACCTTGACATTATCTTTGGACAATTAATTTCAGAAGCGAGTGTTTTGAATGGATGACATTCTTTGGAGGACGTTAATCAAGTGGTCAGCACATAAGAATGTGTGACTTGGTGCCTTGTTTACTTTGAGTTTTTAATTCAATGCGTATGGAGCCAGGAGAGGTCTCCGATAACATTGCCACCATGACATTACTCTTTTTCATTAAGTGTGGTCAATTGACATTTTCATGGTGTTAGTATAACTTTAAGATTTTCTTAGTTCAAGTACATGTTTGTTTTCTTTCGGCTTCCGTAGAAATCTTGTTGTTAACTTGAAAATGACTATTGGATACCTATTACCATGAGCCATGATTTGTTACATTTGTGCATCACCATGCCTTCATAATGAGATAATCCATTGATGAAATGCTACTGAAATCTTTTTGTGTTCCTTCGATGTCATTCCACAAAGACCACGTAGCAAAACAATTACGTTGTGTGCCAAAGAATCATAAAGGCGGTTGCAGGCTCCAATGGCAACATTTGTTGGTAATGAATTATTAGCATCTGAACTGAAAATTCCGAATTTGAGTAATAGGTCCTAAGAATATTTACATGGAAAATAATTATTTGATGACATTTAACATGATAATGTTTTATTTTGTTGGGTGTGGGTAAGGAACAGCCTAGTGTGTTTTTCAACTGTTGAATGGATGCTTAGAGATTTTTCTTGTGTCGTGCCATCCAATCAATTGTCCAATCATGTAGAACTGTGGTTCTCAAACATCTCCTGGGGACACCCAGCTATTCCATGTATTAGATGTATCCTAGAGATAGCACACCTGAATCAACTTGTTACCTAATTATCAAGCTCTTGGCTGCTGAAATCCGGTGAGCTACTTCAGGGCTACAAGAAAACTGGGAGATGGCTGTGGGTTCACAGGAGAGGTTTGAGAACCACTGATCTTAAAAGATGTGGATTTAGCCTACAGTAGATTTCAGTATTCACCTCCTCAGATCTATTTACAAGTTGTTGCCTTTAAGGATTGGGATTGAAACGTACTTAATTAGATTACATTTTCGGTATTGTCAAATTGAAAAGACGAAAATATTTTATATTTGACATAATATTAAAACACTAAAATACATTGATTAAATAAGAATTTAATTTGTGTTATACCTATGGCAGTGATTACAGCTTTGAGTACTCAGAGACATTTTTAAGAGTTTTGCACACACACTTGGATTATGCAATATCTGATTTTATTTCCTTCAAAAAAGTATTTAGGCTCTTTCCAAGTGTTGTGGATTGCAATTTTCAATTCTTGACATTTTCTGTCAGATTTACATTAAAACTGTGACATCACCACCCTGTATCATTCACTACCTTATTGGCAACTAGTGTAGATTTGACCACATACTGTTAGTTATAGTCAAAGACATCTTTAATAGTGTGTGTGTTTTAAAGAAGTTTATTGCTCTAGATTCTTTTTACTTAGCTCCTTTTGTTTTTGTGTTTTCTTTTACATGAATGACTCCCCTTTGCATATGTCATAGACCATGAGTCAGTTACTGAGTGATGTTGAATTTGTCATAAACCTTTAACATTTATCCTCCTGACATATTTTATTATTCTAATTTTTTACAGTTACTTCAGTGCCTTGACACGTACAGAATGCATTTATTTTTATTCTGTATATTTACTTTTTTTAACTTGTTGTTTTCAGTCTAGTTATGGAGTTGCTACAATGTAATTGATCAATACTGAGTTCTCTTGTTGCAGCATTTAAACTCTGTTGCTTACCTAAAATCACCAATGGCTTTATGATGGTGTCCCTGGGCAGTTTCTGTCATGTCTTACAGCTCTGTTTAGGACAACTGAGTCTTAAGCCAAGTATACACTACACAATTTTAGAGACGATTTATCTTTCCCAGACTAATTGTTTTAGGTCTGCAACAAAACTCCTTGATCAGAGCCAAATCATGGCTTGCTCCCGTCACCAACACTCGTTAAGTATGAGCAGCTCAGACACACGTTTTTAAGTATTTTCGCCTATCCTAAGCGATTTTGTGAAAACCTTGAGGAGCTGGAGCCATTGAAAGAGCAGAAACCTTGTGGTTTTCAATGATATATTTGAACGGGCTATACCTACACTAATGATTAACCACTTTTATTGAAATATCAATTTGCAGAATATACAATACTTTATGCCCACGTCTTGCCAAACCATCTACTCCTAAATATTTCTACAGTATTTATACAGCTCGTTTCCCCCTCAAAAATGACTGCGCAGACAACTTGTATAAAAACTGCTTGTCTTTTTCAGGCACAAGTTCCAACAAAGTCACATAAAGTTAAATAATCTTGTGTGTTTTCGTGAGACCCATTTTGTCGTGGATCCATCCAAGATCGTGTAATGTGTTTACCTTGTCTGTGCTCAGTGGTGTAGTGTGAGAACCGCTCCGTCAACAAACAACAAATTGTTTTTGTTATTATAAAAACAGAATGTTGTGTAATATAAGCAGTACAGCAATTTTTGTAGTTGGAAAGTTGTGTAGTGTATTGCAGGCATTGGTGTCTGTTTGGTTCAATAACACAGCCTTTCGAAAGGATCCATGTGTTTTGTAGAATTGTAAATACTTGACTGAGGGATCTGACCAATGTTGAATGTGGGGGACAGAGGAAAGAGTGTGGTAGTCATTTAGAAAATGCCTACCCCTATTAGAAAGGAATCTATGTAATTTAGTGTGATTTGTTAAACCACATTTTAAGCTGGTCTTAAACGAGTTGAGTACTGATGCTACACGCTCTTTGTGGTCTTCACTTTGATTTTATTCAACACTGTAAATCTCAAATCAATTTCAATCCCATGTTGTATTGCTATCAACATTTCAGAAATCCTAGGTGAATTAATACTTATTGTACATACGTAGCTACAGTATATTGTACATAACATGTTTGGGTAACAGTCAATCTCTCTTGTTGGACCAAATGTTCCCCATCACTTTCGGGTTAGCTTATGTACCGTGTTTATTCTATTGTTGATGTTAATATCATAAAGTAGTGAAATAATCAAGCTTGGTCTCACCATGTTATTAAAATATTGTGGACTGGAATATTTAAATGTTTTGCTCCAATATACACTGTATCATACTGTGAGTTGGAGAGACTAGCCTTACATAGGACCACACATAGACTCAAGTTGCACAATTTGAAATATTTAGAGACCTGTTCATTTTTTCAAACCGTTGATCATTTTTGCGCTTTTGTTTTGCCAGTGTTTCTTTGTGTAATCATATACATTTTTAATAAAAAAAACTGCTGCTGTTTGTTGAAACTTAAAGTGCCGAAATATATTTGGTGAACCTATTGTGTGCAATAAATGGACAAGATGTTGGGTTCTAGGTTGATATTGTCTGATTAATGAAAGAAAAAAAGTACTGTTTTTGTATTCTTGTCTACTTACAATGTGACTGAAATGAACTGAAGCAAAATATGTGAGAATCCATTTAATCTGTGAAATCATGAACAAAGCTTACATTTTCATCGGATTTTTGGGGAGACTTTCTATTTATTTACCCCACGGGTTGTGAAATGCACGTTTATTTCAACGTTGAGTGAAGCTGAGAGCATGTGCTTGCTTTCCTCTGTTTTGCTGTTCAATAAGGCCTTTGAGGTGAGATGTCAGCTTTTTGTTAGATTTTTCTCCAGCAAAATTTTAACGGGAGATTAGCATGCCTTTTAGTTTTCCAGTTGTAGCTTCTCTTATGTGCAATGTTTATTTTAGGTTTATTTGTCTTCATATTTTTGTTCCTTGATTAAACAAGCTTTTACAATGTATACGTGATATATACAATTCCTGTTTCATATTCTTTGTTGAAAACTGAAAATACTGTAGCTCTTCGTTACTATAATATATTTTTGTGACTTTTTTGTATTACAATTGCTGTTTTATGGCTATGCCATCTTTGGATATTCTTGTTAAATGTGAATACAACAAAATGGTTAATGAGTGTGGGCCTTTTGATGTTCACTTTGTGACTGTGTGCAAACACACCCATTTCAAATATTTGGATGAATGCAAAATATGTATTTTGTGACTTTGATATGTATTCTGTAGTTTTATCATTTTAACATCCCTGCCCTACACTTCACACATGGTATAAAAGCAAAATGTGTGTGGTGTTAGAAACTAGTATTTAGTTAGACAGTGTTGAATGTTTAACTTCCAGATATTTTCCTATATGGGCAACTCTGAACTGATGAAATCACTTTGTACTGCTGTACAGTTATTGGATGTTACCAATTCTGATGTTTCTTCCTAGTTTGTAATTATACCGTGAAGAGGGGTTGTTTTGTACAGTACAAAACCTACTAAAATGTAAATAAAACTGACTTCCACCCCCCTTGGCCAATGAATTTGTACTGACATTATGAAAGAGTACCATATCTGGGATGCACCACCTACATGCTTGTGATTCGCTATGATGCAGTAAATAGTGAAAGCAACTGGACCCTATTCAAACTAAACTACTAAAGGAGATGCTCCCTGTGCATTGCCCGCTGAAAATAAGAAATTGCTCCCTAAAAGCAGTGAAGCTGCTTTTCCAAGAGCCTAACCTTGATCCAGAAAAAAAGTAGTGCTGCCTTTGATACCATTGATCATAACAATCTAGACAGATTAGAAAACTTATCGGGCTACGTGGACATGTACTGGCATGGTTTAGATCCTATCTGTCGGAAAGCTATCAGTTTGTATCTGTGGATAGTCTGTCTCCAAAAATATCTAAAGGTATCCTTTGGTGTTCCTCAAAGTTCTGTTTTGGGACTGTTAATGTTCTCACTATATATGTGTTGCCTCTTGATGTCCTCTGAACATTGTCAATTTTCACTCCTCTGCTAATGACACACAGCTTTAAATTTTAATGAAAAAGGGAAAAGCCCCAAGATTGCATACCCTGCGAGCATATGTTTCAGACAAAGAAGTGGATGACAGAAATTGATTTTCCATTTAAATTCAGAAAAAAACAAATGCTAGTTTTAGATCCCAAAGAACAGAGACTTGCTGTTGAGTCTGGCAATGAACATAGATGGTTGTACAGTAATGTCAGAAAAAAGTGTAACAGGTCTTTATGATACACTGCACCCAGATCTCCTGATGAACAAGAGCAGCTTTTTTCTGTCTACAAACATTGCAAAAAAACGTGAAACTGTCAAAACCTCAAGAATGGATTATAGCAATGTTCTCTGTTCTGGCTGCTCAGACAACTGTCAAAAAACTTCAGTTAGTGCTTAACATGGCCTCTAGAATTTTTACTAGAATTGCAAGATTTGAACATACTACCCCAATTCTTGTCTCTACACTGGCTGCCAAGGCTAGGTCTGATTTTTGTTACTGTTTACCTACAAATCACTACATGGACTTTCCCCTACTTATAGGGGTGACCATACGTCCTCTTTTTTCCGAACCTGTCCTCTTTTTGGAACTAAATCAATGCGTCCGGTCGGGATTTCTATATCGCCCAAAATGTCAGGGATTCAGCTTTTGCTTGTGTGAGAACCACTGATCTTGTGTGTGCGTTTGGGGTTTTGCATTGCTTTGACCATTCTCTTTAGATCCTGCCTTCTCACACGCCACCATTGGAATGACAAAGAAGCCTGTCTCAAACACCTGGGAGAAAAGGGGTGGCCAATTGATGATGCGAAGTGCTTTGATCAGGTCACCAACCTGGAGAAATTCACAGAAATGTGTAACAGTGATTTTTGACTAAAATATTGGATTTTTTATTTTAACCTATGGCCATGTAAAGAAATAGTGTCATGTAAAAAGTGTTAAAAGCTAAAAGAAATATTTGTTTGTTATTCTATTGAGGGCCAAAAGTTGAACTGAAAGGATGTATTACTTTATGTATTAAAGTTCAATAACATAAATGCATGGTTGTGAACGCATTTTTCTTTACCACCCACTGCGTGTGTCCGTCTGCCTCCCGCTCCCACTGTCCTCTTTTTTTAAAATATGGTCACCCTACCTACTTAACCTTCTGATTTGGTGTTGCCATACATAGCTACCCACACATTTCAGTCGGGTTACCAAAACATTTGTGTTATGGTTATTTCGCTTCTGTGGTCTTTTGACTTCAATTTGGTTCTCCAAAATGTATAACCTGTTTTGTTTTTTTGGACCTTCTGCTTTCAGTCCATTCCTCAAAAGTGTGCAACAACTTCTTTGCAGGTCAAGTTGAGTCAGTCAATGGATCACTGAGATGCTTTCGTGATCGCCAAATTGTAAAGTATGATTATTTTGCACCTAAAAGGTTCTAGGTTGAAATAATGATTCAGCAGGTTGATCATAGGATGTTTAATAAAGTACTTCTCGTCCTGGAACAGGGAGATCTCAGTGACAGAGCACACAAAGACGGTTTCGGATAGAGCCCAGAATAACATTTTAAGATGGCTTATACTGTATAGCCTTAGGGTTGTTGATGACATACCTTCAAGAATACTATTATCTCTTCAGACCTGTGACTGTCTCACATGAGCAGATCAGCAGGTCACCTTAACTTAGGTCTAGAACCTAATCAAATGGCCTTGGCTAGCTGTTGATCCCAAATTCACTCAGTAACCATTATCTGTGTCTCCTGTCCTGTTAGTAACATGTCTCTCTAGTCTGAATGGCATCAAACAGGTATTAGATCTGTGATTGTATAACAGTCTAATATATAATAGATAATAGAGTTATGAGACATAACTCTTAATCTTATTCTGATGTTTATAAAGAAGAGAACATCCATTGATGGCCTCTCTGTCTTAGTCAACGGTTGAACAGTGACTAACTGCCCCTCCCTCTGAGGGTAAAAAAACCTGTCCTCTCTAAAATAACAAGATACCATTCCTGAGTCATTGAGCGGGCTTTAATCACCCCCTCCCCTGAAGAAGAGGAAAAAGCCCCGGTCTACACTCACATTTAGCTAACAGGACTCAATCTCCTAACATCCCTCAAAATCAAAATCCAATAATGTCCAATAACACTAGTACTCCTCTTTACTTGGTTTATGAGGCTGATGATCCTGGTGGAAGGGAGAGAGAAAGATATTAGGGAAAATTAATAGAAGGAAAAGGGAAGTGAGAGTACCGTTCAAGAGAAAGCCTTTATTTTGCATGGCCCCAGCCTAAGGATTTAGACAATTTTTTCAACTACCATCCACAACAAAAGCCCAAAACAGGCCATTCTTAACATCGTCTACACCAAAGACAAAATAAACAGAAAGTGGTTGACATACTGTGAAGAGTCACACTCACTGCCAAACCCTCAGCTAGTGATAGTTCATTCATCAAAGGTGGAATGAGTGCATGGAAGCATGTCCATCAAACAATTGTTGCGCATGAAGCAAAATCCATAGAGAGAGTGCAGAGGCCAATTTTTTTTCAGGGCAAACAAGGGAGATATAGGTAGTCTACTGACAGAAAAACAGATCAGCACATCGAGATCAAGTGAGTAAGAAGTGCCAGATCATGGAACACGTGATTAATGTCATTAAGGTCATTGGTAAGCGTGGCCTTAGTTATCGTGGTGATCGGTGTTGGGTAAAGTTACTTTTACATTTACTTTTCAGTTACTGATCATTTTGTTTTAATTAGGGACTTCGCAAAACTTGTGAACTCAACAAGTAATTAAAAAAGTAATTGTAAAAGTAACTTTTCCCAACACTGGTGGTGATTAACATGAGAGTGATTATTTCTTTGAAGACTTGACTTATGACCTTGCAGACCAGCATCATATTTGCTCAGCTGCAGTATTAAATGTCCATGATCTAGTCAGTGAATGCATTTAAAAGAGTAAAACACTGCATGATTGTGGACGTAAAGGAAGAGGATATCTTGTGACTTTGTCGTCAAAAGTCTCTTAATCCAACAGAGCATTGCTGAAGAAACTGCAGTAAACAACTCTCAGTCCTCTACTGGAGAAAATCTTGTTTTTTTGCTAAAAAAAAGGTTTTGGAAAAAATTGGCATCTCAACAGATGGGGCTGCAAACATGCAAGGGAAGTACAATGGATTTTCTGTACTTCTCAAACAAGAGGCACAAGTCCATGTTTGGTGTTATGCACATATTCTTAACCTTGTGTTAACCATTGCAGACAACTGGAATTGTAGAGTCAAGTGCATCACTTTTCTCTCTGCTAAAGGACATCGCCACATTCATTCTTGAGTCCCACAAATGCATTAAAGTGTGAGAAGAGGTCAGTGAGGACAGGAGACACAGATGTGTTGCTCAAATAGGAGAAACACAGTGGTGGTCCAAAGACCAAGCACTATGCAAAGTCTTTGGACATTTTAGAAATCCTGAGGGGGCACTTTTCATTGACCTTGTTATAAACATGGCAAAAATGGAGAAAGACAATACAATGCAGCTGACGTCTTACGTTTATATGTTGAAGTATCCAGGGAGTTACCAACCAGTATTGTTGCAGGTGAACAAGTACAGTGAGTGCCTAACGATAACCTATTTTCTATGCTCATTTAATATACAAGAATGAATGCAGAGCATACGCATTAACTCAACTACTCTTTCTAGCAGGCACAACGGTACATCTACCATGCTCTTACAGGGCATAGGACACTGGTAACAAAATACATAAATACAGGTCCTTCTAAAAAAATTACCCAAAATTCTTATCTCAAAAAATTAGCATATCATGAAAAGAGTCTCTAAACGAGCTATTAACCTAATCATCTGAATCAACTAATTAACTCTAAACACCTGCAAAAGAATCCTGAGGCTTTTAAAAACTCCCAGCCTGTTTCATTACTCAAACCGCAATCATGGGTAAGACTGCCGACCTGACTGCTGTCCAGAAGGCCATCATTTACACACTCAAGCCAGAGGGTAAGACACAGAAATAAATTTCTAAACAAATAGGCTGTTCCCAGATTTCTGTATCAAGGCACCTCAGTGGGAAGTCTGTGGGAAGGAAAAAGTGTGGCAAAAAACGCTGCACATTGACAAGAGGTGACCGGACCCTGAGGAAGATTGTGGAGAAGGACCGATTCCAGACCTTGGATGACCTGCGGAAGCAGTGGACTGAGTCTGGAGTACAAACATCCAGAGCCACCGTGCACAGGCGTGTGCAGGAAATGAA
>JACXGM010002298.1:0-47651 GCA_016801145.1 Umbra pygmaea
TAATTTCACGATAAACCAGGGCAACGCCTAATCCCATCAGCAGAAAACCTGTTATCATGGTTCCGAATAGGTAAATATCTTCAACGTCCTCCACGGAAAGAGCCGCCAGACACACGACCTGCCACCTCGCCCATGAGTCCGTCGTGTATCCAGCTGCATATGTTCCGTCAGGACAATCAGGCTCTCCTGGACCTCCGCCACTTACCCTGCTCTTACCTCTTTTCCCTCCCTCCTCTCCTATCACTTTTTTGACAACCTGACACGCATGACACACTTACCCTGCTCTTCCCTCTTTTCCCTCCCTCCTCTCCTATCACTTTTTTGACAACCTGACACGCATGACACACTTACCGTGCTCTTCCCTCTTTTCCCTCCCTCCTCTCCACCTCCCTCTCTTCCCTCCTGTACCACTTTCTCATCCTACCACACTTTCACTAGTACTTATAATGTAGACACTCCATTCCCTAGTACTGGTACTGACAGATACAATAAAAGAAATGTAAATGTATTTAAGCTCTCATGCCTAACTTTTTTTGTGTGACCAATAATCTTGTGTGTCTTTGCTCTTTTCTTTAGGACCACTCCCAGATCCAAATATGATGGCATCTGGATGCAATTTAAGCCAGGTGCAGCCCCAGCCTCTCTTGGCTGTTGTATTGGATAGGTTTTCTGAGATGGAGCTGATGCCATCTAAATTTGGGTCTGTCCCTTGTGGATACCCCATGTCCTATCACTGTCCACCCAAGAACTCCAGTGACCTCATCCTACACCACATGGCTCCAGAATTTCCGTCCCTTCCTCTGATGCATCACCAGGGCTCTCAAGTGTCACGCATTGAGCGTGACAGTCACTCATTTCACTCATTTGTCACGCACTCCCGCCACACATTGTATTTCTCACGCCTAATTTTTTTTAACATAATATATTTAATATGCCGCTCCGCTATATGGAACCGGCAGGAATTAAGCGCGTCTCCCCTGGATTGTCGAGCCTGCCACTTATCAGCCAATCACAAAACAATAAATGGGCTACACAATAGCCAATCAGAAAATAGCACTATTGTATCTGGGTAAGATTTAAGGCAACAACCAATGAAAAAAATCATATCCTGTAAATGTTCACGTGATTCCCACTGGAATCGACTGGAGCTCCAAGCATCAGTTTGAGCAAAGAGTAATAGTCATGATCTCCAAATTCACAACTTGTTTGATACAAACAATGACAAATTGTTTGTTAATGAACTCCTTTTACCTGATCAATTTTGTCTTAAGTAGGGACTTCCCAAAACGTGTGAACTTAGAGTTACTCAGAAAAGTACTTTTATGCAAGTAAATGTCCACCTCTGCTAGCATGTACGAGATGATCGCGCTTGATGTTCTAGAGCAGGGGTGGGCAAACTACTGTCCGCGGGCCAGATGCGGCCCACCGGGTCTGGCCCACTTTGATCTGGCCCACAGTCTAACGACGCTCTTGAGCGTCAAGCGCGATTGTATCGCGATTATCTCGCGAACCGTATATGCTAGCAACTAAAGCTTGGTACCGTTGGAAAGACGAAAATCAGCCGAAAAGAATGAGTGTTGGTTCATCCATGTGGGTTTATCAGAGCCGACAGCTATCGCGCCTCGAAGTCGGTCATGTTTTTTTTACTTTTGCCTTTTTTACACATTACAGACAGGAAGTAGGATGTGAAAATGACAAAATAGCAACTGAAATGATGTAGGACATCATCCTACACAATACCAACATTGTACCAATATGGTTGGAAAGAGGGAATTCCGCTGATAAAATATTGCCAATGCAAATAATGAGAAGTGGTTTGTCCATGTGGATTAATGACAAGCCGTAGATATCGCATCTCAAAGTTGGGTACTTTTCACTGACTATATTTTGGTAAACTAAAAACATTACAGTCAAACAAGGTTTTACAAAAAAAACATATATTTTCTGTAGGATACGCACCTAACTGTGTAGGGGCTGGGGTTCATTTAAGGAAATTAACATTTCCTATTTTTCATGCATCGCTATAAAATTCGGCCCTTCATTTGGTTTCAAAGCTCAATGTGGCCCTCAAGCAAAAATAATTGCCCACCCCTGTTCTAGAGCGTTGGGGGTCTTTGAAGGTCGATCACGTGAATTTGATTGTGGGAAGCCAAAATCGTGATCATGATAAAAATGTTATTAATTGTGCAGCCCTGCTGTCTTGAACCAATTTCGGAGGCTATCAAAGATCGCAGCCTTGTTTTTAGTGCTTCCAAATTTTAATGCTGATGCCAAGAGGGTATTTTCGATTGTTGGTTTGAACAAAACCTCAACACAAAACAGCTTGTCTCTGGACGGGACATTGTCCTTAATCATGACCCTGAAAATGGCTAGGCTTGAGCCGAACTGTTTCAAATGTGGAAATTCTTCTGCAAGTCTGAGCAATTATTTATAACAACAACCAAAACACTAATAATTATTATTAATGAAACACTCCCAGTCCCGCGACCCATCTAACCCCCCCCCCTTTGACCCCCTGACGGGGGGATGTCATGTTGCGTTTGCTTATCCCAAAGATCCGACTCGGAACTCGGATATGATGTCACTTCCACACTTCAAGCGTTCTTTTATGTTTTGCACGTCCGAGTCGGAGAAAAACATGGATGCCACCCAGAAAGCTGTTGTTGCGGTAGCACTGGCCAAGTATTAGGCGCTCCAAAAGCACTACATTACATTTTTTTATTATGATTATGACTATTACCCCACCATATCAAAACGCAGCCATTTGAACTTCTAAAATGTTCACTTTATTTCATGTTTTAGTTTCTTATGTACAAAGCTAGCCAAGTTTAGCAACACCGGTTTGAAACAAGTCTTTTTTTCAATATTTCACTCACAACAAGACCGATTCACAAACCAACATGCTACCTCTGCGGTGGTACGGTCTGTTGGTGCCCCTTTGGAAGTGTGTGTCTTGGCAATGTGGGTGGGTCAGAAGCATGCCTGCTTGCTCCTGCCTGAGGCTTCCTTGTGCAGGACCACGTCTCTTGTCCCCCCCCTGTCTCAGCCCCAGATGTTATGCTGCAATAGTTTATGTGTCGGGGGACTAGGGTTTCATATATTCATTTTGGGGTCAGAGCTGTGTCAAGGTACTAGACCCAAGGTATGCCCACTCTTATGTTCCTGATGTCATGTTCATCCTAGGAGGACCCTAGGAACATGCGACAGGACCAAGTGGCCTGATGACTCCTTCCTGTCCCCTTCCCGTGCCTGGCCCGCTGCTGTGCTGGATCCCATGTCACTGCGTTTGATGTCCCCTTCCCGTGCCTGGCCCGCTGCTGTGCTGGATCCCATGTCACTGGGTTTGATGATCCCGTTTCCACCCGATGACGCCAGCTTTCATCTCCAGGCGGCTTCACGGTGTTCGTTCGCAAGAACACCAAACTGTATTGATGCTACATAAAGACTATGGTCACAGTCCACCCATCATATCTTCATTGCTGGACAATAACTGAACACGGATTGACCTTATTACAATGGGCTGTGTACCTTGAGATCCCCCACCCGGTACAGCCAGAAGAGGACTGGCCACCCCCTTGAGTCTGGCCTCTCTCTAGGTTTCTTCCTATGTCCCTCCTACTAGGGAGTTTTTCCTAGCCACTGTGCATCACTTGTGTTGCTTGCTTTTGGGGGTCTCGGGCCGGGTGTCTGTCAAAGCACTTTGTGACAACTGCTTTATAAAATAAATTTGATTGATTGATTGAACAGGCAGTGATACGGGCGCAGTAACGTATTGTAGTAATACGAGTGATTGAAAGTTTCATTTAAATAACCAAAGCGGTCCAAAAACGATTAAAACAATTTATGTTTACAAGTCAAAGGGCGCAGCCATCTTGCATTCCTGCTCGGAATTCCTGCTCGGTCTCCTCTGTGCTCTCCGAGTGGGCAAGTCGGATTTCCGAGGAAAAAGGGGCGTGTGGTGCGCATTGCTAGGCAACCTTCCGAGCTCCGACTCGGAGCTTTGACTCGGAAAGATAATGGAACGCAGCATAACTCTTGCCAGTCTTCAAAACTTGAGAGCCCTGCATTACACTTTTCCCAGGTTGCATTTTGTCCTAACCCTATATCAGTTAATGCATCTCCAGTCTTTTGAAGTGTCACCTGTCCAGCGAGATAGCAAAAGAAACTCAGCAGCAGTCCAAATGTCCTGCGTGGACACAGCTACGGCGACCAAGGCTGACTGCCAGTAGTCTGTGGGATGCTTGTTGTAGTAGGGCATGTCATGCAGAGCAGGAGTCTGCAGTTATTCAGATGATCAGAGGCTCCACAAAGCAAACAGCTGCATTGAAGTGTGGTCTGCTGGTGGAGTCTGAAATGCTGGCAAACTATGCTGAACTGATGCAAATGAATGTGCTACCAGCAGGATTCGTCATTCACTCTGATACCCCATATCTCAAAATTGACTATAATAATATGAGTCCTTGTCTCAGTCTGCTGTTAATGCTATCCCTCACTGGGCTGGACGTTACAGTACCCCCCCCCCAAAGGCTGCCACTCCAGGGCGCCCAGAAGACAAAGGGGAAGGGCATGGGGGCCAAAACACAGCACCCACCGTCAGGTCTCACCAAAGCACTCACCCTGGCGGTGGATCAGCAGGATGGTAAATGGACTACATTTATTTAGCGCTTTTTTGACCACCAAAGCACTTTACAGAGCCTCACATTCACCCATTCATTCACTCATTCATACACCGATGGCAGTGTCAGCCATGCAAGGCGCCAGCCAGCTCGTCGGGAGCAGCTGGGGTTAGGTGTCTTGCTCATGGACACCTCGACACTTGGTCAGGAGGACCCGGGGATCGAACCACCAACCTTTCGGTTGCTAGACAACCTACTTAACCCACTGAGCCACTGCGGCCCACGAAGGGGCCGCCCAGGAGGCCTTGGCTGTCCTGGCAGCCACCCTGAGATGGCTGCTGGTGGTGACAGGGCTGCGAGAGACCCCTGTGGCTTCAGCACAAGGAAGGGCCCAGATGGTACCTGCACTAAAATGGGCCCTGGAGAAGGCAGAGATGTGGGGGCCCCCGGAGACTCCAGTGCAGAGGGGGGCCTGGAAATCTCCAACGCAGAGGGGGAATAACTCCTGAATTGTAGCTGGCTGAGCAGGGGCCTAAAGAGGAGCTGGGTAAGCATGGACCTAAAGAGGAACCAGCTGAGCAGGGGCCTGGAGTGGAGCCGGCTGAGCAAGGCAGTGCTGCTCCTCTCCCTCACCAGCCAGGGCTTGGTGTAATGGGGGCAGCATCAGCTCAATGTCAGCAAAGGGCCCCATGGATGGTGGTATGTCTATATATACCCACCAAGGCCTGGATCCAACAGTATTTGGGGTTGTAGTGAGCCTTTCTGGTGTCAAAACCGCCCGAATAGCCCCCCCCCAGAAAAGTTCCTGGGGAGACCCCATTCCTCTTCTTTATCAGAGAAAAATAGGTCAGAATCCTCAATGTCCCATATGGTGGTAATTTGACAAACGCGTATAGAAACCAGCGTAGATCGAAGTGCAGAATAGGCTACCATATTCAGAACAAACATCCTGGCATCATATATGATCTGAATATTGATTGAATGAAAGATTTTGTGATTGATGAATGCGTTATCATTCATGGATGGTGGCTACAGACGCACATGAGTACCTACAATCCATAGCCACATTCACATTTGGAAACCCAACAATCTCATAACATTAAAATTGTCACAAACCTGCCCTCCTGAGCCTGTTTCCCTATTTCCTTGTGTATCGATTCCCTTTTCCTGGTTCCCTTGTGTGTTCGTTTAGTCTGTCTCTGTGTTTGTTTGTCCTCCAATTCCCGAGCACCAGTTCTGGGGGGCTGACCTACTGGTTACTGAGGTCTTCCAATGCCATGGCCTTCCCACCGATGTCTTGTCCAACCGTGGTCCTCAATTTAGCTCAGCGATATGGAGGGACTTCTACCACGCCATTGGCCCCACGGTCAGTCTCTCCTCTGGGTACCACCCACAGTCAAACGGCCAGGCAGAGAGGGCAAACCAGAAGATGGAAACCACCCTCCACTGTCTGGCCGCTGCGGACCCCAACAACTGGTCCTCATAGCTTCCCTGGGTGGCATACGCTTAGAACACCCTGCCCATGGGAGCCACAGGTATGTCATGCTTTGAATGTTTGTATGGTTACCAGCCTCCCCTGTTCCCAGTCCACAAGAAGGATCTGGCGGTGCCCTCCATGCAGAACCACATCCGCCAGTGCCACCGAACCTGGCATCAAGCACGGAGGGCACTTCTGCAGAATACAAAGACATTGCGACAACATGCAAATTGTTGCCGTACCCCTGCTCCAGCTTACACCCAGGGCGACAAGGTATGGCTGTCATCTAGGAACATCCCTGTCAGATCTGAATCCTGCAAACTCCTGTCCCGTTCCCTAGGTCCGTTCATGGTTGAGAAGGTTATCAACCCTGTCTACATCAAGCTCAAGCTCCCTTCGTCTATGAAAATCCACCTGGTATTTCATGTCTCATATCTCAAACCTGTCCATCTCAGTCCCCTGTTGCCCCTTCCTCCTAGAGCTCCGCCTCTGTGCCTCATCAATGGCGGTCTGGCCTACATGGTCCGCGGCCTCCTGGACTCCCGCCGCCGGGGTTGTGGGGTTCAGTTCCTCATCGACTGGTAGGAGTATGGTCCCAAGGAGAGGAGCTGGATCCCTCACCGGCAAATCCTTGACGCCTCATCAGGGAGATCTACCACCGGAAGCCAGGGGCTCCAGGTGGTCCACCCGGTGGCGTCCCTTGGAGGGGGGGTCCTTTCATGAACTTGTCCTCCTGATCGTTTTCCCTTTTTCCTTGTGTATTGATTCCCTGTTCCTGGTTCCCTTGTGTGTGTATTCGGTCTGTCTCTGTGTTTGTGTGTCCTTCCATTCCCGAGTACCAGTTTTCTGTTGTCCCATGCACTCCTGAAGGCACCAGTCCCAGAGCACCAGTACCATCAACACTAATCCCAAGCACCTGTTTCCTCTGCCACACCTGGGGCTGATTGCCACCCTCCCTTTATTAGGGAGATGTAGGCAGTCAGTCCTCGCCGGATTATTGTTCTACCAAAGTCCATCTGTGCTGTTGATCTGGTCATCACTCACCTGGTTCCCCTCCAGCCATCCAGACCTCCCGTCTTCTGTGGACTCTGACATTACCTACCGGGTTTCTTCTCATCTGGATACCATTTACCTGGTCTTCACTCACCTGGATTCCACTCACCGAGTCCCTACTCACCTGGACTCAGCTCTACTGGTCCCGCCACTACATCCAGTTATACTGAACTGCTTACCATAATCCTGACCTAATACATTCAATAAATATTATTGATGTCACTCACCTTGTGTTCATCTGCTTTTGGATTCCCCCTCGGGTCCTTGCCTGAATCCTGAAAGAAATTGAATATACCTAGCAGAAAGGGACTTGAAAGCCGCCAAGAACTGCTGGCATACTTTGAAAAATTGTTGGTTATGATGTACCAGACCTGACCCCAATCTCTTGGGGGCCAAAAACTCCAATATAGACGGTATGCGTTAAGGTCCTCGATCTAACAGAGTCAGGTCTTTCATTGCTTTGACTTCAGGGGCCCTATCTTGCCCCCTGTGCAACACAGCGCAAAGCCCGAACACAAGTGTCTTTGCTAATTTAAGACCAACGTAGCTGCCCGCGTCATTTAAATAGCAAATGCACCTGCGCCCATATTTGCGCCCATGGGCATGCTGATCAAACAGGGAGGTGTGTTCAGGATAATTCTGGGTGTATTGCTATCTTGAGACATCGGAAAGTGACCACGCCATTGACCAACAAAAACCTGGTCTAAAGTCAATGGCGCAGCATGTCATTGTTATTTAAACAGCGAATTAGTCAAATACACCTAGGCGTATACACAGCGTGTGCCCACTATGCTTGTTGCACACACACAGGGAAGCGCAGCAGCACACGACCATGTAAAAGATTACAAATAAAAATATTACAGTGCCAATCCACCATCA
Organism: Umbra pygmaea; assembly: GCA_016801145.1. Taxonomy (NCBI): domain Eukaryota; kingdom Metazoa; phylum Chordata; class Actinopteri; order Esociformes; family Umbridae; genus Umbra; species Umbra pygmaea. The sequence continues at coordinate 8,026 of JACXGM010002298.1, forward strand.
TAAAAGCAATGTGCAAAAGGTACATATGCGCCTGGCTCTTAAAGGGAATGGGAGAGGAATCTCTGATTGGTTTATTGCATGTTACGCCCAAAACACACCTATGAATTAATGAAGACACTTAGTACAACCCTTTTAGACCCTTTTATCTGCTGTCAAACTAGCAAAAGTGGATTTAGACTCACCCAAAGTGCAATTGCACCATGCGTTTCATGCCATGTGCTTAGATCGTTAAAATAGGGCCCCAGGACTGCCAAAGTGCTTGTTTAAATAAACATTTCACCAATCACATTACAAATGGATTGACCTAATATATATATATATATATTTATTTTTTTTTCACTGAAAATGTTGTATGCCACATTAAGCCCTCATGTTGTAGAACATCTCCAAGTGAAAGGAAAAAAATAAACCACCTAATAGCAATGTGCTGTGTACAATTAATTTGTAATTCTGAAATGTAACTTGCAATATGGGGTAGTTGCGATGCACACACATTCATCAATGATAGCTGGTACAACAATTCACTGAACCAGGTGGTTATACCATGAACAACGCTAGTCACACTATGGAACTCGCGTACACGAGGTCAGACCAGACGTGAGATTTTATCACAGCCTACGCTCATGTTCAAATTGATCAATGCCTTGCTTTGCATAGGAATCTGAGTTTGATAAATGAGGTCCAATGGGTGCTTTCCTTCCAGGCTGTGCTCTCCCTGTGTGGACAAAAGGGAGACAGCGTGCCGCCTGCGTTCCTGGCAGAGCTCGCTCCATATATGGCAAAGGGAGTGCATTCTGCCGATAGTCCTGTTGTTGGTTTCAAAGTTTCAAAGTCCTTTTATTTCTTTGGTCAAGCATTCTGTCACGGTTTGGTGTGGTGAATATGAAGGAGGGAGACCAAAGCAGGAAGTAGATGGTTGTTGTTATTCTTGTTTTAATGGACAATATGGGAAACCTACATGTATTGCAGTTGCATGCAAACAGTTGAAGCAAGTGCACAAACGTATACTTATATAGCTTATTATGCTCTCACAGTCAGTGTTGCAAACTATTTTCAATGGAAAGTAGCTAAAGCCTGCTCAAAAAGTCTCTAAATGTTGCTAGATGACGTCATATGCTAATTAACATATTTGTGACGTCATCACATCCACTGAACTATAAGATTCTGCACACAATAGAAACAGGAATGAACAGCTGTTTAAAAATCTCTTGTGATTAAGTGCATGTAAATAATAAAATAAACGATCAAATTAAACTCTTTAAATTTAAAATTAAAGGGAGCAAACAATAAATATTACTGATAGGTCCTTGACAATGCTGTTTGCACATGTGCAGCTCATTCAGGTCTTTGTCTTTGTCTCTCTCTCTCTCTCTCTCTCTCTCTCTCTCTCTCTCTCTCTCTCTCTCTCTCTCTCTCTCTCTCTCTGTCAGTTGTTGCACTGAGTAGACTAGACGAAGAGAGAGATGTGCCTCCGAGTCCGGGCAAGAAAGCAAGAACACACGATCGTGGCATTATACTAGCAGCTTTCTTCTACGAAAAGTAGTGTTGTCCAAAAAGTTGCTAGATTTGTCGCCGTCACTTCTTATAATAAAAGACGCTAAAGAGGTCTGAAAAGTCGCTAAATCTAGTGACAAAGTTGCTAAGTTGGCAACACTGCTAACAGTGGCATAAACACTGACAGCTAACATAAAGTACAGAGTGTACACATTAACTTCCAAACTCCAACAACACTTTTTTCACAACTTACCTATGTAGTGTAGCTCCCAGACAGCCTTTCCACACAGTGAAGTCAATTATGAAGAAGTGGAAGGAAGTTGGTACAACACAGACCCTCCCTGTGTCAGGACTTCGCTCCGAACTGGATGAAAGAGCCAGGAGGAAACTGGTCAGAGAGGCTACCAAGAGGCCTACAGCAACTCTGAAGCAGTTGCAGGAATTAATGACAAAGAGTGGTCATTGTGTGCATGTGATAACAATATCACAAATTCTCCACAAATGTGGCTTGTATGGGAGGGTTGCAAGAATAAAGCAACTTCCCAAACAGATAATCACACATAACATAAATCAATGCCCGACACTTCCCTCTAGTTTGGCCACATATATAGAGAAATCTTTTTGACTAATAGAACCTGGCTGAATGTTATCATTAATCATCAGATCTAAAAGATACCAGCTTAACCTAACCTAGCAATGACCAAACTAGAGAGAGGTGTCACTAGAACTTAAAGGGACATACCACATAAACAACTTTTTCTCAGTCTACTTTTAACACAGTCAGAGAGGCTACCAAGAGGCCTACAGCAACTCTAAAGCAGTTGCAGGAATTCATGAGAAAGAGTAGTCATTGTGTGCATGTGACAACAATATCACAAATTTTCCAGAAATGTGGCTTGTATGGGAGGGTTGCAAGAAAAAAGCCACTCCTCAAGAAAGGCCCCATGCTGTCATGACTGAGCTTCGCCAAAACGCACCTTGAAGATTCTAAGGCCACCTGGAAAAAGGTGTTATGATCAGATGAGACTAAAATAGAATTGTATGGCCTCAACGCCAAGCGATATGTTTGCCGAAAATCCAATACAGCTCACCATCTAAATAACACCATTCCTACATTAAAGCATGGAGGTGGTAATATCATGTTATAGGGTGTTTCTCTGCAGCAGGGACTGGAGCACTTTTCAGGATAGAAGAAAAAATGGATGGGGCAAAATACTGTCAAGTTCTTGAGGAAAATCTGCTGCTCTCTACTAGAAAGTTGTCAATGGGAAGAAGATTTACCTTCCAACATGACAAGGACCCAAAGCACACAGCAAAACTGACCACACAGTGGTTGAAAGAGAAAAAAATGAATGTCCTTGCATGGCCTAGTCAGAGCCCAGACTTAAACACCTTTGAAAATCTGTGGAATGACTTGAAGACAGCAGTCCACAAACGAACACCATCAAATTTAACTGAACTTGAGCAGTTCTGCAAAGAAGAGTGGTCAAATATTGCAAAATCTAGATGTGCCAAGTTAGTAGAGACATATCCCAACAGATTAAAAACTGTAATTAAAGCAAAAGGGGGTTCAACAAAATACTGAAACAAGGGGGTGATCCTTTTTCCAACTCAGTGATTATGTTTTCTTATTTATTTATTTTTGTCTGACATGTTGGTGTTATATCTTTCACTTGGATGTTATAAGTTGCACTGAGTAAATAAAAAAACTGTGTCTGTCTTCATTTCAGGCTGCAAAGCAACAAAATGTGATTATTTTACAGGGGGTGATTCTTTTCTATACAGCTCAGGACGCATAGTAATCTAAGCATACATTTATAAATAGAGGCATAACATAAGACACATGGAGAATACAAAAGCTGCTAATACACTGTGCTCTTACACACAGGGCACAGGGCATATAGTAATCTGTAAAACACAATTGCTAAATCTCACGTCTACATATTTATATATACTCTCTACATACAAGTATCCCAATACAGTATATAAGAAAGAGTCCAGTCTCAGTTCATGTTAATGCTAGCCCTCACTGGGCTGTGCATTACAACACCACATGTCGCCGAGCAGGAACTATATTTCTGTGATTGAATCAACAGGCACCCGATCTGCACACAATGACATGGCAAGGTAGATAATCTGATAATCCTGCAAATCTGAGGTAGTGCTGCCCACTTTTCGAGCGCATGTCCTACATCGCATTCTCACATCACACAAATGAGCTGCCAACTTCTCTGGCCCACATCAATCGAGCCCTCAAAATCGAATTTGGTCACCAGACCAGGGGTGTCATTTAATTAATTATTGTTTACCCACATAATCATTTTTATCTAAATTCTAATTGCACCAACCTCTTTGCCAATGTGGAATACATCTTTTACGCACTTCCGCATTTTTTGACTGGAAAAACATCAATGAAGTGTTTTACAACTTCCTATTATTGTAGCAGCAGATTTGAAAAATGGCAGAGTCGAAGTGTCACAGTTTCTTTTGTGTTCCAGGCTGTTCGTCTTCCATCCAAAAACAGCCCAACCTTTCATTTAATTATTTTCCTGTGGATCCAAACCTGATACCAAAAAGGAAACAGGCGATCTAAAGAGAGGAAGGGAACAATTTCAATATAAAAAGAGGTAGCACCTATGTCAGCAGCCGGCAAATCGCTCTGGGATGATTACATTGGTGGCTGCATTGTTCGTCGCCTGAAGAGTGGTGTTGTCCAAGAATAATCCCTTGGAACACTTTTACTGCTCCGTTGAGAAGTGAGTCAGTATATGACAGAACCTTCAAACATCAGTCTTTCCAGCTATGTTGTGAAGTTAGCGACATGGTGGCTAAGGCAGTAAGAATGGATCATGACTATGCGACACACCCACCTGCAGGTAAGATTGTTCATAGTGTGACTAGTAAGTTAAGGCTAGTCAACTATGGGTACCGTTAATGGATGAATGCATTTCTAACTGAACAACTTCATATGTCTTTAACATAAGCTGTTCACAAAATTCAACTAACATAAGCCTACATGTATAACTCTGTAACATAGGCTGTTGACGAATTTCAAATGTAGCATTATTGTATCCTCGTGCAACATTTCAATGTTGCTGACTTGTGGCGCTGATGCTTTATACCCCGTTAGACTGTCCCCAGTGTTCCCTCTGTATTCCCAGTCTGAAAGCGTGTAAGTGTCTGTCTCCCACTTCATCCTGTGTCAGTCATGCTGTCTAGCTGTAGGGGGCATGCTCTGTGTAACGTTTTTCTGACAAGTTGGTATTATATCTTTCACTTGGATGTTATGGGTTGTACATACAGCTGAATGAAACAAAAACTGTGTCTGTCCATTTTCATTTCAGGCTACAGAGTAACAAAATGTGATTATTTTACAGGGGGGTGATTCTTTTCTCTACCGACTGTATATAGCCCTATTGAGAAAGACTCTGGAATCACATCATATCGTATTATTAAAACTGCAAACCACCGCCTACCTGCCTTCGGTCTCCCTCTTATCTACACCACACACCTTAACTGTGACAGGTGTGGTGAACCATTTGAGCGCCCCTCACCATCCTATCTCTCCAAGGAGCTGTGTAGCTGCAAACAACAAAGTCAGTGTCAGTGGAAATTGAACGAGACCAATTCACAGGGGAGAAAAATGGAACGAAAAAACAATAGTTCAAATTAAATACATTCTCACAGTGAACAATTAACTACTTAGTTCTTAGTATCACTATCCCGCCGGTGGGAGATGTTGCCCCCCGCAACCCTCAAAAACTGGATTAAGATCACAGCTTACAAGTCCAATTTCTAGATTATATATACATGTCTTATATGTATAGAAAGCTTAAAATATCAGGAATCTATCTAATGTCTCTGTTTTACATTAGCTATAATGGAAATCAATGTTAAACCTCATTATGTGAGCTACGAGTCTTGTACACATCTGCCTCAAAAAATATAGAAGGTGTTTTGAAATCAAAGCTCACAAACTAAATTCTTAGGTTATATATACATGTCTTATATCTTTAGAATGCTTAGACACTCAGGGATTTACGTTATGTCTCAGTTTTAAAACAGCTATAAAGACGAGATAATTAGCCGGCATAATGTGAGATGTGTTCCTTTAAAAAAAAAAAACTTTTCTCTAAGAAAGATAAGGGGTTATACTAGCACTGCTCACAAGTTAAATTTTTAGGTTTTATATACATGTCTTATATCTTTACAAAGCTTAGAAACTCAGCAATCTAGCTAATGTCTCCATTTCACAATGCTATAAAAATGAGCTCGCTAGCGGCTTTGAAATATAGCAGGCCTTAGTGGGGAAAATTACATTTTGTAATACAGACTCTAGTACTTACAGTCAAAGATCTTTCTTTTTCATCATCAAAGAGTCCCAGTAATGACATAGATCATAGGTTTCCCAGGTAAAATCCATCTTCTTATGTGGAAATTACTATTTTAATACCGTCCATGTATGAGCATTTACCAACAGCCTGTGGCACAGGCACGTTGTTCATAAATAATGGGACACGCTTCTGTATCAATGACCATTTGAAATGTACTGCTAACCTCTCAGATTTCATAATTTTTGATGACCAGGATCATACATATTAACTTAAGTTTGCCAAAGATACTTGAAAAAAAAGAAATAAGTTGGCAGTCAAGATCCGGATGAAAATGTCATTACGATGCATTTTTTTTAAACATATACATTTACAAAAACCCTATAGCTGATTGGCGGTTGACTGTATCATTCAAATAATATTGACCAATGTTGTAAGCCCCTGGGAGACATTATTATAATTGTTTTCAGGACCCTATCTTAATATATTACTTTGTAGTTGTCTTGTTGAAGATGTAGAAAAATTAAAACAGAAAAATATTACGCATTTTCTTTCATCTTGTGCCATATTCAGTATGTACAAGGTAAAAACTTTGGTGTTAAATCAACACCCTAAGTGTTAAATTCACACTCTTCAGTGTGTATATAGGTCCACTGGACATTTTTACTGTGTATGATTAATCAAAATAAATTGTATATATCCAAAAAATTCAAAGTCTTTCCTTTTTCAAAATATCAACCATATGAATATACTGGCTTCACGTCTAGTGTAACAAGAGTTTAACTTTAGGTATGATTTTTTAGGCAGAATTTTACAAACCGGGGGCGAGGCTTAGGAGGTTAAACCTATTATCATCAGACTTGATGTAGAAGATTTGCTGTTTTGTTAGAATATTATTTGTTTCTGTTTTACTTGATGTTACATTGCTGTGATCATGGGCCTATGTGATCTTGTCAAAATCTATTGTCAAATTTTGAAATTGACAGTATTTGAAGATAGCGAAGTTAATTTTGATTTTGACTACAATGAATGCTTGGGGTGCATTATAAAGATATTGTAAATTACACAATGTTCAGTGTTGGAGGTTTTGCTAACATGCAGGTATTATCTGGTGGTTGTTTAATCTAGTCTTCATCCTGAAATTGTTTGTATCATTCCTTATAGGTGCTGTTTCAATTTCATCAACGTTGCCATCTTTTGACACTTGTTTTTATATTTTGTTTCATTTTAGCATGTTTGCAGTGAAATAATAGTTTTGTATATCTTTCCAAATACCTTTATATTGTTTTATAAATTCCTTGTATTGTTGCGTACATATCTAGTATGATATTAATACATTAACCTGTACACATTACGTTCATATCATTATATGAGCTCTCTGGAATTGTCTTTTTTCTGCCATCAATGCCTTTGAAAACCAGCAAACAAAAACAGTGTGACAAATGTTAATGAACAGCACCCACACTATATACAAATCATTTACCATTTGCCCTTTTCAAAGGTGAATGACTAATAAGTATTTTTCCATGAAGTCAGAGGCTCGGCCCATGGGGTTGTTGGAGGGGGCAAAACACACCACCCTGGAGAACTCTGCAACACACAGGAACTAGGCTGCACCTCCATGCTATGTGCAACCTTTCTGGAGGCCTCTGAAGGAGAGAGATTTAGAGGCCTGAGCAGCTGGGAGAGCCTGGCCAGCAGACACAAGCAGAGCAAGAAGCTTTTACAAAGAATGTTTAATCAGAATCACTTTATTCATCAAGACATACTGTGATTTTGACATCCTAAACAGGTTCTTCCAGCAATGACAGTGTACACAGGATACAAAGACAAGTCATATACATAGTCAACATAAAGAAAAATCATATAAATACAGTGACCATTATAGTCTGACTTACAGTAAGAATACACAATGCCAAGATCAAAATTGCCAGCAGTATTCTTGCATGAATAATATAGATAATTATATCTCTGTCTCCAGCTCCCTTACTTGCAGTAAACCATACTTTTTTAACTCCATTAGTAGCACCTGTTTTTCTATACTGGACATTCAAATCACCATGAAACAAAAGGCATTCCATCAATGTAAGATATTGGATGAATTTCCATCAAAATGATTTGTGGCATGTCCAAGGTCAAAACAGGGTATAGTTTCAGAGTGCTACTGTAAAAGAGGCCCTTATTTAGTTGGCCTTACCTTTTCACATGCCACTAAGCCTCTCTGAGGATTAAATGAAGTTGTGCTAATGATCCTTAACTTCCTGCAGGTGACTTTCGAGGCCACGGGCCGTTTGTCGGTTGGCTAGACCAACAGAGAAGTGTGAGAGATGAGAGAGATGGGGATGACAAATTTCACAGTTAAGTGACGTGGCCTGGTGCTCCATGGCATGGATGCCATGTCAGAGTGGGGACCTTCATGTGTTTGAGATGAGAGGGACACGCTAGTATGGAGCATTTTTGGCTATTTAGTATATCTTCTTACCCAGACCATCTAACAGTAAGTGCAGGGAAATTCCCTGGAGCAACTTAGTAAGGTGCCTTGATCCAGGGCACCATGATATTTTTATGCCCATGCAGGAATTGAACCGACAACCTTCCAATAACAAGTATGTTAAAACCTTGCTGATCCAACTGTTTTCCTCTGCCTCACTCTTTCTGCTCAACAACATGCCCTTCACCCCTCATTAGATGACCAGCTACCCTGGAAATTAGATCTTAGCATTCCTTTCATTGTTAGGTGTTATTAAAATGGCACTTCTTCCGTAACATTTTGCATAGTTATCTGGTTCTATTGAGTGGAGGAGAGGGAAAGCTGTAAATTGTTACAAGTGGGTGGTAATGATAGCCTTATGGAAGAGGACCTTCCAACTCACTGCCCTACAAGCACTTCAAATCACATTGCTTATTTACAACTGTAGCCCAAAGCATTATGTGAACATTTTGTTCAATGTATTGTGTCATGGTGTACTCTTCTTTCTTTGTGTGTCAGCAGGCAAGCTGATACGCTGTGTTTCTATTGCAAAGCTACAGAGACAACCCAGGAGTCAGCTTAATAGAGCAGGGGGAGGGTCTGGAGACGTGTGTGCATGTGTGCGTGTATGTGTGTGCGTTGTGTGAGAAGTTGTGTGGGCGGGTGGATGAGTAAAAGATAGAGCAGAGGGTTCAGATGTATGTCTGCCTCAATGTTCATGCCCCTTGCTAAACACCACAAGGGGGCGTCCTGAGCAATGTGAGCCAAGGTTGCAACCTGGTACAACCTAATAACCACCATGGCTAACGGCTGCTAGGAGGGCTTGGAGGGCAACAAAATGTGCCCACAATGTGGCGTTATCTTTGTCTTGTTGTTGTGGGAATGTTTGGTCCCCATCAGGATAGCAAACACGTAGGCTCACCGACTCCAAACAGCAGCATCTGAGATTCGCTGATGCAACAGTGGTCATGCAGGTATTCACTACAATTCTCTCTCTGTACTCTTTTTCGTCCCCCCCAATCTCCTGTACTCAGGGCCCCAGTGAATAAAATCACAGGAGGTGTCATCACGGCAGCATGTAAGGCATTCCATGTAGCTGGCCGGTTCAACCATAGAGAACAACGGAATGTGAGTGAACAGAGTAATGTCACATGACCAGGCCCTGTTGAGAGAAGGAGAGAATTAATTGTAAGCTTGTTTCACTGTGATTTCAACAACAAATCATTTTAACCCGCCTGTGTTCCTTCAAGTCTCAACCAGAGGTCAGACTAATGTCAGCCAGTCCATCCAGCTATGATTGCAAATTTCGGAGGGATAAGTGTTGTTATTGTTAGAAGAGACGTTATTGTGTATCTGTCTGGGAGTCGCCTAGTTCGGTCTGAAGAGACAATCCCCCCAAACCAGACACCGGCTGACCAGATTTCTCACAGAGACATTTTGTTCCTTCTTCATCCCGAATGTTTCGTGAGCGGTGCAGAGACGGTGCTCTGACCTCGTTTCCTTGACACTTTTACAATGGAGCTTGAGCTGTGAGTCTCTCCCAGCAAGAGATGAGTCATGCTGCTTCTATCTGCTAGAAACGGGGACTTGTCGTTCTCTGTCCCCTGATGGGTGGTTTGGAGATACTCTGCCCCTGTGAGCATGTTGCTTCCCCTTACCTCCTCCCCATTCCCCACCCCCTCCTTCCAAATGGACATGTCAGTATGCGATGCTGTAGGGGTGGTGCCGTGTTCACAGAGGAAGTGGTGTTGTTGCCCTGTCTCCTCGACTGCTGTTGTGCCATTATGAATGTGTCATCGGTTGGTGTGTGTTTCTGCCTGTGTGTGTCTGAGGGTCGTCTAGACTAAGTGCTCCCAGCTACCATGTCTCTGCTAAACAGTGTAAGACAGACAGAGCAGCCAAGGACAGGGTAGTAAATGTCTGCATAAATCTCTGTCCTCTCCTGGTTGTCTATCTCTCTCTTTCTCTCCCCCTGTCCTCTATCCCTCTCGTTCCTCCTGTCCTCTGTCCCTCTCTCACCCTCCCTTACATTTAAGCTAAAACAATGTGTTTTTGAAAAGAATGTATGTGGTACATTTTAGCTGCTAGTACATCATTTGAATTACTATGGAAGTGTTGCTGCTTTTGTTTTTTGTTTCTTGTAGAATTTGTTTTGTGCTAATTCTTTCAACATTGCCAAATACTTTAATGAAAAATGATGCACCTTTGTTGTTGAATAATAGATATCTAAAGCATTATTCCAGCTTTCTCTTATGAGCGAAAATTAGGAAATGACAAGTACACTTTTTCATCCTCTCACATCATCAGACTGCGGCCATTTAAGTCATCTAGTGTGGACTAAAATTATGATCACACCTTCTGAGTACAAATATTTGAAGTACAAAGTAAGCTTGTATGCTTTTAAGAAGTATTATTTTCATCAGTTCTTTGGCAAGTATGGACTGTGTGGGAGTCATGTATGTGTTTATTCTACCTGTACCTGTACGAATTTCTTCAGCATATAACATAATTTTGTTAGTGATAGAGTTTCTAAGTCTTTTTGACAAGCCATGTCTTTCACAGCTCTGTTCATTGATGCTAATTTTAATCGGAAAAGGCTCTTTGTTAAATTTATTTATCAACCAGAAACTGTTAGAATATGTCAATAATATGTGTGAATCTCTAATGTGCCCCTGTAGATCAAATTCAACTTGACTTAGTTTTACTTAGAAATCTAAATGTGTAATTTGACTTTGCATAAAATACATTTTAAAATCAGTTAATTAATGGGGCCTATGGAAAGATTTCTGGTGAGTGGACACAAGGGTCATGTTGTTCCAGCCACCACACCCTCTCTCAGCTTGTGTGGCAACACCAATATAAACCGAAACATAATGTAAATGATTATTCAAAATTAGGAACCATTTCTATCTTGTTTACTCATAGTGTAAAAAGGCATACAAGTCTGAAAAAGTGCTCACATAAAACATGGGATGGTTTACTCTCCACAGCATTAACTGGATGAAACTATGCTAAACTCACCATTTATCTAAACATGTTCAATTGTGGGTACTTTCCAGGATATAAAACTAGAAACAAATTCTCAGTTCTACATTGCTACTCTTTCCAACTGCTAAATCATTCATTAGTTCATGGTTGCATCATTGGTGTTTGTTTTGTCAGTACTGTCACTGTGAATTATTACCCAAAGAAAGAAAATGAGGATTTTATTATACAGGATGGTAGAAAACTATTTGGCCCCTTTTCCATTTTCTAAATATTTTGAATATTTTAAAACTAAATGTTATCAGAACTTGAATCAAAACCTTATTATAAATAAGTGAACTTGTTTGAAAAAATAAAACAAAATGTGTATACTACTTATTTAATAGTTTTAAATGAACAAGATTATGGAATATATTAGTTAACGTGTTTGTAACTCTTACTGAAGAATTAAAAAGATAACAGACATTTTTTTTGTATGTTGATGTAATAATATAATTAAATTATGTCATAAGTAACACATAGACATAGATGTTGATATACAGCCTCGTTACCTGTCACCATGGCCCCTGTAAACTGATGTGGTCAGCGTTCGTCATCTCTGGAGTACTAGGTTTCCTGTTAGACTCTATTCTTTTTTATATTTTGATGTTGCTCTATATAAGCCTTAGAGCAGGGGTCATCAACTCCGGTCATTTATTTTACCTAGTAGTTAATAGCAATCACCTGCTTTCCCAGGTATAAACCAGTCCCTTGTTAGAAAGAGAAAACAAAAATCAGAAGTGTTTCGACTCTCCAGCACCGGAATTGATGAACCCTGCCTTAGAGCATGGTGTTGGTTATTATTACGCACGCAGGTGCTTTTCTCTATTTGTCTAGTGAGCGCTACCTGTTCTCTATGCTACATGTTGTACAGCTATTACGCATGCAGGTGAGGTAGTTTCCCTGTTGATTGGTATTATTTGTTAGAGTTATTTAAGCACTTTGAGTTTGTTATTCTGTGTCAAGTAATTATTTTGTTACCAAATGTAAGCATGTGACTATTCTGTTCTACACTCCAAGATTCTGCCGGTGTTCTTTCAGTTGGAAAATAAACCTCTGTTATTAACATCTGTCTCCTGTCTGTTGAAATTGTGACAGAAGCTAGTTTTCCTGGGGCATTTAGTCAATAGGGGGACATTAAATAATTAATATACAGTCGTATGCAAATATTTAGGCACCCCTGACAACTTCCATGAGTTTAATTTATAAATAATTGGGTGTTTGGATTAGCAATTGCATTTTGATCTATCAAATAAATGAAATACACAGTAATATTTCAGTAGTGAAATAAGGTTTATTGGATGAACAGAAAATGTGCAATATGCATCAAAACGAAATTAGACAGGTGCAATACCCCAGCAGAAATATCACATCAATATTTAGTTGAGCCTCCTTTAGCAGAAATAGCAGCCTCTAGACACTTCCTATAGCCTGTAATGAATGTCTGGATGGCCATTCCAGAACATTGTACTTGTTCCTCTGGATAATGCTAGAGTAGATTTTGAGCAGTGTTTTGGGCCGCTGTCTTGTTGAAATATCCAGCCCTGGCGTAACTTCAACTTAGTAACTGATTCCTCTACATTACTCTCAAGCATCTTCTAATATTGAGTGGAATCCATACAACCCTCAGCTTTAACAATATTCCCAGTACTGGCACTGGCCACACAGCCCCACAGCATGATGGAACCTCCAGCAAATTTTACTGTGGGTAGCAAGTGTTTGTCTTGGAACGCTGTGTCCTTTTGCCACCATGCCTAATGCCCCTTGTTATGACCAAGTAACTCCATCTTTGTTTAATCAGTCCACATGACCTTATTCCAAAATGAAGCTGGCTTGTCCAAATATGCATTTGCATATGTAACCCGTGTCTCAGGTAACTGATAACGAATTGAATTAGCTATGAATTAAAGCTGGGCCAATATCAGAAACGCTAGGTATGACTACGGATCCTGAAGTAGTAAAAGGTCAGCAGAGAACAAACAACACAAAACAAGTAAGTTTGAGAAATGTATTGTACAAAATTAGAGACAGTTATTTTCAATCCCTGCCTACCTAAGCCGGCTTCGTGAATGCACAGGCACACAAAAAACCCAAAATCAACAACCTCAAACAAAAGGAAGAGTCCATGAAAGTTGTGTGTGTGTTTCTTGGAGTATGTTTGCTCTTGTCACCTGGGTAGGTTTACGTGTGTTCTTATCTGTATTTCAAATGAAGGCACGGGATGATGATGGTTCTAAAGATGCCACGGCTGGCCACACCAGGCTCTTGGTCTGTTCACTTCTGCAGTTGGCTCGCCACTGACCGCCAGGTTTAGATTCTGATGATTTATCCCACATTTATCCCTCATTTATCCTTCTCTATGCATATAGTACAGAATGCATTGGTTACTATTGCCTCATTTCAGTTCAAATCCAATCAACCTATCTCCATTCAAATGTCAAATCAAATATAACCAATAGTAAAGGATATAAATACTCTCATCATTATGTAAATTAATAGGTAGACATCACATCACTAAAGATAGGTCAATTCCAATGAACAACAATAAATCAACCATGTACTTCCATCTCACAGCATAGAAATAAAATCATGAAAATATATTTATCTTAATAACATTTAAACATCACATTTTAATATATATTCATTCTTTTTAACAGTTATGATGAACTTCTGTCCCTCATATACATATCAAACATGTATATTGACAATTAAAGACACTAAATCACTCTTATATTACATATGGCAAACAAGAGGATTAAAAACTCCCTCAATCAAATAACAACAAAACAAAGTATAAAGGCACCTTTAGCGGTGTGAATACTATCAAAGATCTGCACAGAACAGGGAAATTAGCTGACGCATCTTTCTCACTTATGATGTTGTGCCACCCAGTTGTCAGCCCTTGAAAGAGTGACTTCACCACTGCTATTAAGGGGTTTCCCAGTTCACTGTAGTCCAGCCGGCTAGGTGGCTGACGATTTTTCTTGGATCTCCTGATCAGGTCATCAGTATCTGTGTTCCTCCGTCTCCTTAATCTAATTTTCTCCTTCAGTGTCAAGTACATTTGTCTCATCACATTCTGGCATGTCAGAGAGGATTGGAAGTTGTTCAGGAGAGTCCTCATCCGAGCCTTTCACAAGGTCGTTACTGTCAGGTAAGTCTGTCTCTCTTTCCACAGGTTTATTTCCAGGTAGGTCTTTTATTTCCACAGGGTCATTTCCAGGTAAGTTCAGGTTCAGTGTTACTCGGTTGACTGAAGTAACATCAGGTAGGCTATAGCTGGAACATCATCAGTCTTTGTCTTCAGATTCTCTTTAGAATAGCTTGGACCATGGTGTCTTGGAACATCTCCAGCTTTCCTCACTTCCACATGGACAGTGGACTCCCATTTATTAGCAAGCTTGTGCTTTCCACGAATACCTACATTCCTGACAAGTACACTTTCTCCAATGTTTAGAGCAGAACGAGTCACACACTTGTCAAACCTTGTTTTGTTCTTTTCAGCTACCTTTGCAGCACTCCTTGTTGCAATTTTGTAGCTCTTCTCAAGGTGGGATTTGAGGTGCTTTACATACTGGGAGTGTGACTTCTGTTGCACTTCTTTGACAGATAAGCTGAATGAAATGTCAACCGGCAGGCATGTCTGGCATCTGACATTAGCTCATATGGTGTGAACCCAGTCACTTCACTTCTGGTACAATTGTATGCAAGAACCAAAGTCCTTCCAGTGTGACTTATCCTGGTTTTCCAGAGTGCCCAGCATGTCTAACAGAGTGCGGTTAAAACGTTCCATCGGGTTGCCCCTTGGGTGGTACAGAGTTGTTTGAATATTCTCTATGCCTGCAACTTTACACAGTTTTTTGATTAGCCGCGACTCAAAATCAGGACCTTGGCTGTTGTGCAGTTTCTCTTGAATACCATAATGGACAATGATTGCCCCATAAGCACTTTGCAACCATTTGAGCCTTTTGGTATTGGGATAGCCACTGCTTATTTTGTGAAGTGGTCTGTGATCACGAGAATGTCCTTTGTTTTACTTCTGTCCGGTTCAATGGACACGAAGTCCATTCAGACCGGTTCAAGTAGTCTTGTTGTCATGTAGTTTACTAAAGATGCTACCATCAGGTAAAGTTTTCCTGAGTATACATCTGTTACACATCTTGACTTTCCTCTCAATGTCAGAGGCCATCCTCGGTCATTAGAATCTGGCTTTGACCAAGTCCAGCATGCAGTCTTTATCCATATGTCCCATGTTGTCAAGTAGGCTCATTAAGATCTCACAAACTTCTTCAGGTAAGACTAGCTGGTACTGTGTGTGGCCTTCTTTTGGCATGTTCTATGGAGGATGCTGTTCCACAGTTCAAGCCTGGTCAACTCTCTCAGCAACAGAGGTAGGTCTGGAAGCACAGATCTCACAGCAGGCAGCGGTGTCTCGCCACGCTCAATCTGGGAGATGACATGTTCAATGCACTGGTCAGCTCTCTGTCTCTGACAGAGACAGAGAGCTGGGGCATCGGCCTGGTGGGCTGGTTGAGCTGGGGCCTCTGCCTGGCGGGCCAGCTGAGCTGTGGCCTCGGCCTGGCGGGCCGGCTGAGCAGGGGACTCGTCCTGGCAGGCCGGCTGAGCAGGGGCCTCGTCCTGGTGGCCCAGCTGAGCTGGGCCCTGCTCCAGGCAATGCTCGTCTACATCTCCAGCCAGGGCATGATGGGACTAGGACAGAGGCTCTTCTTTCTCATCCTCATCTGAGGAAAACAGGTCCTCCTCCTCTACATCCCACACGGAGGCCACCTGACACATGCCCGTCGGCTGCGTTCTCCCCATGTTGGTAAAAAGGAGAGAGCGAGCCTCCGGCGCCTTCTCCACATGTGCAGTGAGAGGGCGTGAGCCTGCCCCCTGCTTGCTGTTCCTGGGTCTCCTGATGGTCTATACAGGTAGGGCAGGCTCTCCTGCGTCGTACTGCTGTTGAGTCTAAAGCTCTCATTGTTGGGGTAGAGCATTCTGTCACGCTTCAGGGTGTTTGTGAAGAGAGGGAGACTCAAGCAGGCAGTACGTGGAAGAGAGTTATAGTTTATTCCATGCACGTTGAGATTCTGTAGAGTATAATACATAGTATGAAAGGTGCACCCTCTAACAGACTTACTAATACCTGTACTCTTACAGTGGTACGGACACTGGAATTAAGGTCTGAGTGCAATGCTAACGCCTAATTGATACAAAAGCTAAAAACATTTAGTAACACACCGGATGTAGCTCTCGGATATCTTCTCTAACAACGTATACAATGGAATTCAACAATACACCTGATATGCTCAGGGGAGTGGGCATAAGTAGGAATGAACCACAACACAGAATAAAATGTGATTGACGTTTAACAATGCTCCATGTCTCCTTCTGGTCCCAGGGCTGCTTATGTGAGGGACTCTGATCACTCTAACCGGACACGGCCGTTATTAATTCTTAATCAGAACCTTCTACTATATATCCAGCTCCCTCCAGTCCCTACTTCATCTCCCAGCAGCCCTAGCCAGGAAGAGGCGTGGCTAACCCCTAAGGGAAACATATTACAAAATAAAGGTACAACTTAAACACCATGCTCTTGCACTGAATAATAAAGGGAATATATGTATATATAAAAAATGGAACTAAAAATATATAGGAAAACTAATTATGAAATGAAGGAGTCCATGCTCAGTCCATTACGCCAGCCCTCACTGGGCTGGGCATTACACTCTGTCAGTGGATCACAGACATCCCAATGATCACCAAGAAGGAACACTAGTAGATGTACCATTTGCAATAGATTAAAAATAAAATAAAGTCCCAGTCAAGCCTCACCTGCCTTTAATCATCAATCATATAAAGGGTTCATCCTAAAGAACCAACCCTAAACTACTCCATCACCATCTGCTTACAGTCTATATTTGATCATGCCACCATCAAGGTCTCCATAAAGGTGGGCAGGTAATAACACCGCTGACCACACCCACTTCTGACCAAACCCAGTCAAGTCACATAGCTGTTCCCAGATATTCTCCTTCGGCAGGCGGAGGGCAGCCGGGCAGTACATGTCAATTATTACCAAAATATCCTATGATGCACATATATACAAGAAAACATGAAAATTGCAATGTAGTTCATTACCCTGTGTTTCATAAAGCATTTTGTTTCCTCTATAATTAAAAGCTGCCAATATGGGGCGCATTTGGGGCGCAGATGGCTCAGTGGGTGTGGAGTCAGACTTGTAGTCAGGAGGTTGCCAGTGCGATTCCTGACTGAGCCAAATGTCGTTGTGTCCTTGGGCAAGACACTTTACCCTAATTGCTCCCAGGTCGTTGCTGTAAATTAGAAATTGTTCTTAGTCAACTTACCTGGTTAAATAAAGGTTAAAATTAAAAAAATATATATATATTTTTTGAATATTGAATATACAGTATTCACCAAGAAGCTGTGCAACCAATGACTAACCATATCGTTGAGCATAGATATTAATCTAAGGACAAATTTGATTAAAGATGGTTAGATTAGCAGTTCATTTTCCCTTAATAACTTACTGTGTCACTTATTATGGATAATATCTTTGTAATATCTCCAAAAAGTTGATCACTGTTGGTCTACAGTAGTTTGTAGATTGACCCATTACCCAAGCTTTGCTTTTCTACCATTCAAATTTAGTAAATGGCTGCCCTCTCTTTATACTTAACAGTTGCAACTTCACCCAAGATAAAATATTCCTATTCACCATTAAGCTAGAACAAAAAAGCTAGGTAACAGGGGGAGCAAGTGCACGTGAAGCAACCATGATTTACTCCAGGCTATGATGCCTGAAGTACAGTGGGGAGAACAAGTTTTTGATACACTGCCAATTTTGTAGGTTTTCCTAATTACAAAGCATGTAGAGGTCTGTAATTGTTATCATAGGTATACTTCAACTGTGAGAGACGGAATCCAAAACAAAAATCCAGAAAATCACATTGAATTATTTTTAAATAATGAATTTGCATTTTACTGCATGACATAAGTATTTGATACATCAGAAAAGTTTCCTGAAGTTCTTGACCAGGTTTGCACACACTGCAGCAGGGATTTTGGCCTACTCCTCCATACAGACCTTCTCCAGATACTTCAGGTTTCGGGGCTGTTGCTGGGCAATACAAACTTTCAGCTCCCTCCAAAGATTTTCTATTGGGTTCAGGTCTGGAGACTGGCTAGGCCACTCCTGGACCTTGAGATGCTTCTTACAAAGCCACTCCTTAGTTGCCCTGTGTAACGTCCAGCCCTGGATGGGCTGAGAAATGGACTTCCCTTTTGGTTTGTTGAGTGTCTCCTGTGTTCATGTACTTTTGAGTTACTGCCCTGTGTGTTTCAGTGTCTCTAGTTTGCTCCCTCATGTGTGTTTGTTAGGTGATATCAGTGTTTTATCTTCCCAGGCGTCTTGTATTAGTCGTTAGTCGTTTCAGTATTTAGCCTTGTGTTTCCTTGTTATCCCTTGTTGGTCAATGTTATCGTTACGTGTTCCTGTGTCGTCGCTATACTTGAGTATAATATTCTTTCGGTTTCGCCCCTCGTGGCAGTATTTGTTTTACCAGTGTTTGGAATAAAATATTATTTGGATTATTGGCATTCCTTCGCGGCTGTCTCATTCCTCTCTCTCTACACGACATCTTGGGGAAACGTGACACCCTGGCTGTGTGTTTCGGGTTGTTGTCATGCTGGAAGACCCAGTACGACCCATCTTCAATGCACTTACTGAGGGAAGGAGGTTGTTGGCCAAGATCTTGCGATACATAGACCCATCCATCCTCCCCTCAATACGATGTTTCCACCTCCATGCTTCACGGTTGGGATGGTGTTCTTGGGGTTGTACTCATCCTTCTTCTTTCTCCAAACATGGCGAGTGGAGTTTAGACCATAAAGCTCTACATTTGTCTCATCAGACAACATGACCTTCGCCCATTCCTCCTCTGGATCATTCAGATGGTCATTGGCAAACTTCAGATGGGTCTGGACATTTGCTGGCTTGTGCAGGGGGAC
This sequence comes from Umbra pygmaea, assembly GCA_016801145.1. Taxonomy (NCBI): domain Eukaryota; kingdom Metazoa; phylum Chordata; class Actinopteri; order Esociformes; family Umbridae; genus Umbra; species Umbra pygmaea. The sequence continues at coordinate 27,376 of JACXGM010002298.1, forward strand.
CTTACGTGCGCTGCAGGATTTAAATCCATAACGGCGTAGTGTGTTACTAATGGTTTTTTTATTGGGACTGTGGTCGCAGCTCTTTTCAGGTCATTGACCAGGTCCTGCCATGTAGTTCTGGGCTGAACCCTCACCTTCCTCATGATAATTGATGCCCCACGAGGTGAGATCTTGCATGGAGCCCCAGACCGAGGGAGATTGACCATCATCTTGAACTTCTTCCATTTTCTAATAATTGCGCCAACAGTTGTTGCCTTCTCACCAAGCTGCTTGCCTATTGTCCTGTAGCCCATCCCAGCCTTGTGCAGGTCTACAATTTTATCCCTGATAAAATAAAATGTTATCCCTGTCCTTACACAGCTCTCTTCTCTTGGCCATTGTGGAGAGGTTGGAGTCTGTTTGATTGAGTGTGTGGACAGGTGTCTTTTATGCAGGTAAGAAGTTCAAACAGGTGCAGTTAATACAGGTAATGAGTGGAGAACATGAGGGCTTCTTAAGGAAAAATAAACAGGTCTGTGAGAGCTGGAATTCTTACTGGTTGGTAGGTGATCAAATACTTATGTCATGCAATAAAATGCAAATTAATTATTTAAAAATCATACAATGTTATTGCTGTTTTCTCTGAATGAGCAGTCTGCTAAACGTTAAGTCTAGTCAGGCCACATGCAGACAGGCAGAAGGCAGAGTCAGTAATCCTATTGCCTGCTACCCCAAGATCAGAGGAACGTTCAGCCAGTGTGAAAGCAGCAAGGTCAACCTCCACAAGAGCAGAGCTCCACCCTCTCGAGAAACTGAGCAGCATGGCACATTCAGTGGATAACAAACCACACAACCTGATCTACACCCAGACTACCATCTGAATAGTCTAACCACAAACTGTGCTTCAGTTCTTATGAGCTGGACCATAACCCAACGATCGAGTGTAGTGCTCTGTTTATGGCCAATACCAGAATATGATGTGGCAAGATATTTTCAGTTTGTTCCCGTGCAGGCGAGGCAATTCTCCTCTCAAGATCGGTTGGCATTGAGTTTCATCCTGTCTTTGCCAGTAGCAGAGCGGCAGGCATATGGTGCTGCTGGAGGGTTATGAAGATGCAGGCTGGAGGGGCTTCACCATGGGGAGTCGTGGATTTTAATGAGCAGAGGGAATTAGGGAGATCTCCGGCGCAGGCTACATTTTGACTAGGGGGTTTTCAGAAGCCCCCCACCCCATGTGACACACGCCCCATCCCTACCCTTACCCTCTCTGCCTTACGAGCTCCTCTCACTAGCTTGTGGCTGTGTGACTTTGTACCATGGCTCATCTGTGGGCCGTCACATGAGCTTGGCGGCTCCCAGCAGGGCGGTCAGGCTCAGAAAGAGGCTCGCTTCAGGATCAACACGCTAATCTCGGTTAACACAATATTCAGCGGTGGCTTCAGCTGACAGGATGAGGAAGTCAGAGATGTCGTTTTTTTTGGGGGGGGTACCAGGGATTCTCTTGGTTCTAAGCTTTTTCCTCCGAAGCCATAGCAATGTCAATGTGGAATTCATGTTTACATGAAGGAAAGTCCCTAGCTGGTTTATGGTGTCAGCCGTGGGGAGAATTGCATTGCTATGCTGTGACTTTTGGCTTAACAAGGGTGCCCGTTTCACCATAGAGATTCCTTGTTATGGTGACATATGTATCTAATTAGGTTTAATGACTATTATTTTGTTGCCAATGTGACAAACAACATTTCATTTGTTTGAATATATCTGTGTTTTTTGTTATATGTGCGCGAGTCTGTGTGAGTGTGTGTGATACTTGATTTTACTAACACAATGTGAAAGGCCTGTCCAGGGTGGGACTGTCATAATAACTTACAGCCATTTAAGCTTATATTAAGTCTGACATCCCACAAATTCATGGACACTTCACCACAGATGACATTTCCTTTGTTTGAGGGTGGTTCATCACATTGAATCATCACATAGTGTATGTTAATTAATGGTTTGCATTCTGTAACAATTGTTTAATTTATATGCTTATTTTATTAATAATCTCTGACTCTATTAGCTGCCATGGATGTCATGTTACCTTTAGAGCCTAATCTCTGCAAAAATGATACTGTATTTGCTTCATGTTTATAATTTTATTGGGGGATTTCCAATCCAAACTAGAAGAGCACAGACAAATGGTCCCTCTAAGGCTTATATATGTGCTCCAGTTAGACCACTATTGTCAGTTATGTAACCACATCTTGAAAAGTAAGAAATGACATTTTGTCACCAAGAAGGCTGTTTGGAGACAGCTGAGGAGGCGCTGTTGTCTGGTTTCACACAAACCTGTTACAAAAAGCCTCAATCACAACCTTAAAAAGGCCAATCCTGGTGCCGTGTTCACAGCTCTATGTTGTCGACGCTGAACATAAACGATGCGATACAGACAATTCACTAAAAGTGGTCAAGCCACTGTTCCCTTGAACTTGATATGACAACTGTATGTATAAATGATAGAGGGCCCATTAACGTTACATGTTCACTGCAGAATTTGCTATACCGCAGATTAAATGACAAAATCAGGAATGTACTGGCAGGCTGGCTGCCAAATCAGATCCACCTCTGCAACATGGTTGACGGTCAGACAACATTTCAAGATGGAGGAATATTCCCTGGGCCATTCTGCAATTGTTGTGCTCTAAGTCTGACCTCACCTTGTGACTGACAGTAGCGGAAGAAAGCAATGAAAAAGACAACGTGTCACTTTTATTATTATACTATCAGCTTTTCCTTTACTCAGTGGGTGAATTTTAATGGATAGAGTTGCTTGTGTGTGTGTGGGTTAGAAGGTGAATGTGTGTGCAGTGTATGTGTGTGTGTTTGCGTCTTTCACCCGATCGAGAGGGCCAAACCTATTGTGCTACAGGAATGGTTGTTCTGTTAAAGGGACAGCCTAATTCTTCCAAATACACAGATACACCTCCGTGGAAATGTCTCCAGGCATCTACAGCCCAGACTACAGCCGCGACCTGCTGGGAATATAGATTTTGTTTCATTGCCTTTAGCTTCTGAAGCAGAGCTGGCTGTTGCACCCCCTCTCTTTCTTTCCATGTCCCTTTCCCTTTTCTACATTTTCCTGTTTTAATGTTACTCCTGTGCATTACATTTCATTATATCTCATCACATTTACAATACAGAGATATTATCTCTTATCCTCTGTGTTTTTTTCCTCACCCACTCCCTGTTCATCTCCCATGCCAACAGTCATATAATACATAAATAATTCACTAGGACAGGTCAGACGATCTGACAGTGCTCTGATTTACTGGCCAAAAAATCAATATCATAATGTTTTAACATTCATGCAGAGTTGGTAGAGTTATTTTTTTGTGAAATTTCAACATCAAGTATTGTGACAAGAAAAGGATTTTATTTTTAAGTCCAATCACTACTGGTAGGTTCAAGCATTCACAATTACAGGAATTGTCACTCAATGCAAGTTTGTGCATTTCGATGACTGTGCACAACCACTTCTGCCTTATTTTAGGCAGAAAGTGAAACATTGCTTTGTACTGGTCTGGCTGACTATCAAGGTGACCCACCACAGAATAAGTTTTAATCTTTAATCTTAAACACACACACGTGTTGCGTGCGTTCATACCCTCCACCATTGTTCACCGAGCACCGATTGCAGGCGGAAAAAGCATGATGTTATCGTCTTCAAGAGCATTGTCTTTTAATAAATGGTTTCTTTGTGTGAAGGGTGAGTGAGTCCTGAGTCAATGTGTGCCAGAGTTCTCCCATTAGTTTTGTGATGACGAACAAGCCTAGATATTTTAAACTGGTTATTTAGTGTAACATCAAATATGTTGCATATCTAAATATGTGAATAAGGTAGCTAATCTGTAAGGCCAGTTAGGTTGTGTTTAGAGCACAGAGAGGAAATGTTTCTCAGGGAAAACTATACCTCGCTCGGGGATGCTGGTTCTCTCTGACTCCATTTAATGGCCCAGACTGATGGAGTGTCGAAGTATAAAATTATCATTTTCTCCTGCCTGTTGATGGCTGAAGGGAAGGGGGTTGGGTCTGTGTGACAAAGGCCTGATTTCCTCCATCCAGACCCCACGCTGGGGTCAGCTCTTTCAGTCTAGGGTAGAACACTACACCTCCCACACAATACGCACACAACATGTGCGCATGCAGAAACACACACTCATATCCAGACGCACATTGAGGTTGGTCAGCTTTTTTTAAGTGCTCACTCATCCCCAGTAGTAGTCGAATAGAGGAGGAGCAAGGTCTGTAGATAGAGTCACAGGCATTTTAGTAGCCATTAGCCTAACCCCATGGATCAATACGTGTCCTTACAACCGCTAGCTATGGTGGTCTGACTAATAATAGGCTTCTGCAAGCCTGCATATTATGACTGATGCCCAGATGAATGCAAGTTGGAAGACAAAGATGAACCACTGGGTGTTACACAGATGGACTCACAGAAGGAGACATACTGTATTTATTACACATATCCGCTAGAGTAAGTGTTTGGAAAATAATGTATAAAAAAAAAAATTCTAGATCATCATATTGATGTAATAAATTGCATGATGTTCTTGTAGCTGACATTTCTAGGGAACGATTCTCAAGCAGTACAGTCAAGGAAAATGAGATGAACAAGTTACCAAAAACTGGAGGAAAATCTGGATTAATCTGTATGTATTCATTCACCAGGTTGATATTCCTGATTTAATAATCCTTAAAATCGAGTTTGCCCTATGGCCAGCTGACAGTCATTAGCTATGTAAGCCCATCTGGGGGGGTGGACTTGGCACCAGCATATGGCTTCTCTCTCTACACAGGTTCCATAAAGGCTCCAAATAATAGAGTTCAATATAATCCCATTGTTTATCTACACCTATAGATTTCTTTGTGAAATTGTTTGCTTGTCTTTACATCAACTATTATTTGCTGTTTTTGCCTGTTTAATCCAGCCCTGCAACACTACCAAGACAATAAACTGGGTTTCATTTAACCACTTTCTGACCTTATCTTCCTCATTCTTTTGTAAGGACTGGGCTCAAAATAGTAGAGAGGGAATGCAAACGTAGAAAATGATGAGTAACAACAATTAATTTTAATAAAATAGTGGAAATGAATGGTAGTTTAGGATATGAGAGGATTAGTAGGCCGGATCCTCACTACCAGTAGGATGGTTCAGATAGCTGGCGGAATCTATGAGGAGCCAGGTTGATATGGCTGTATAGGCCCAATGTGAATAGGTAGAGGAACAGTCAGGTGTCCAGGGGTCACAGGCTGATCTCCAGGAGAGCGTGGTCAGGTATCCAGGGGTCACAGGCTGATCTCCAGGAGAGTATGGTCTGGTACTGTAAGCAAATTGTGTTGGATTTTAGGTCGCATTGCCAGCTGTAAGACTTGCGCATTGATATGCATGAATGACCCCACAACCTCTTGCCATGGAAGATTCCAAGTCACAGTTGAGCTCACGTAGCACAGAGTTTGTGGTTTGACTGATTTCTAATAAACTCTATGTACACTTACAAAGTTCTCAATGCTTCGGTTTGCATGTAGGGAGCCTTATTATGCTACCGTGGAGGTGTGGTGCTATTTTGTGTTTTGTTAGTGGTCTATAATAGAGATTTATTTTTACTTTATCCATGCCCTCACAACTAGCATTATATGGTAATTATCAGTTTGCACTAAAACTGGGCAGATTCGATTAGCATGAAAACATATCCCAGAGAACGGTCAACTAGGTACCAATGTGTTATTAACCCCTAGGATCATTTTGTGCTTTAAGGGCATCTGGCAGTTTTTTTGCTAGTCCAAATAATATGCCCTTTGAATCGACTACACATTTTCCTTCCTGTTTTCATTCAAAGTCTGCACTGACAAATATCTAAGGAACAGGGACCTTGCCACATATGAAAAAAGGAACAAGAAGGCACTTTGAGCTCTGTGCCAAAGCATTCGTATAGAGCACAAAGTGTTAGAGTAACCAAGCAATGCAGCTGGGGATGTAGAACTATTCAACGTGTGTGCAGTCTTTAAATCAAGATGCAAACAGAGCCTCTAGCCCAAACCATAGGTCATAGAGACCACAGAACATGGAGAGAGAGATATGAAGAATAAGAAGATGAGAAAAATAGAGGAAGAGAAAGTTTAATTTAGTTTATTAGGATCCCTATTAGCTAGTAAACTGGCTGCAATTGGTACTCATCATGTGGTCTAGATAAAACTTCTAACACATAACCTATAGACAAGCTATAGACAACATGCTATGGCTTTTTATTAAAATTATTTAAATGTTTCTGCTCTATGAAAAATGATAAAACATGTAATATTGGCAAAACAGAAACAAAACAACCATAAAAATGATTTACACATTGTTAATATACAAATGTTCATCTTTGTAAGGACAATTGGCGAGAATGTGCTGAATAGAGGATATAACCCACATTATAATGAAGTGCTCTAACAGTTGTTCATGTTAAAATTGTCCTGTCCGTTCAGAATGACCTGAACCGGTGGAATTTTGGCAGACATGCCATTTATTCTTGAGAAGAAGGAAAATAGTTAATATTTGATACTATGGTTTTACTCTGGTCCTTTGTTGTGTAACTGTTTGATTTCTTTCTTTTTTTCTTTCAGTGTTCAATAAAGGTTATCTATGCAGTCAGGGGACATTTTAAAAACCTTTGGTCACAATGGAATTTTTAATATTGACAATAGAGATGTTCAGTTTGTGTGGATAGAAACTCATGGGAGTAGTGTAAATACATACTTTCAGTTTTTTCAGAGACTGATACTGTATTAATTATTCTGGAAATGTTTCTGAGATCTGTTTAGCCCACCTATACCTAGATATTATTGATTTATTGATTGGTGAATATGTTTTTTAATGGACACTATCATGATGTTATGAAAACATCTGCTTAAATCGAAACCTGCATTGTAAGCAATATACTTCATTTACCCAAATCTCACTGAGAATTTGTTTGAATGATAATTTACAGATTGTTTGCTGAGTGAAATAGGGAAATCAATGGTCTTAATGTTCTTTATTTTCATATATGTGCACATTAAGGCCATTTGACAAATGGGACACCCAGTGAGTCCATCCACCCAACCCCCAGCTTTCAAGAACATTCCTTTCAAGAATCTGAGGGCCTGAATATTTTTGTAAGAAAATAGAGCAAGAATTCAATGTTGGTATGTGGAGGAGCGTCGGTATGGCGGTCTCAGAATTCCCGTGGGAACCTTTGATATCTCCATCAAATCTCTTTCAAGATTTAGTTCCACACCAAAATCAAATTTAGTATGACATTCCATAATACACTGTGCATATGCCATTGAAACCCATGAATACACAGACTCACAGTGCATGAACACACAAATGTGTATCCACAAACAGTAACTACATTAACTCCTTAGTGTTAATGCATGTACTTTCACATCTTTGTGATGGAAACTCCCTCACCTCTTTTAAATCATTAGCATGGTGCTGGCATTAAGGTGCTAGCACCACGCTCAGAAGCATTCCGCAAGGGCCAATCAAGTAAGTGTCAAAAGTCGGGTTTCCTCACTGCCATGCTTCTTTCACCCTTTCTGTACCTCTGCTGAATTTCAGCCCCTAAAAAAGCCAAAATGATTAGCCCATTTGTCATGGTTGTCTTCTGTGCTGCGTCAGAACTCTTCCTTCCATCCTAGACTCCTCCTCTCCCCCATCCACCCACCCTCGCCCACCACCGCCCACCACCTTGAAAGCCCCTTCTCCTCCAAGAATGCATGCCCCTCCCCCAATTCCCCTGGCCATTTCATTCTGTGACATGTGGGGACTGTGTGCTGCCTGCCAGCCACTGCTTGGAGTTACATTAAGATGGTTTATTTTCACCGACGTAAAGGAAAAAGGTCCTATGAACTTAGCTCTGCCTTAATACATTACCATTGTGATATTAACCAGATAAACACACACAAATGCTAAGCTCATCCAAGCTAAATATTTGCAAAGGCCAATGACCCAGAGAATGTTGTTCTACAGGCAACTACGAACAGGCAATCACTAAACCAAAAGATACCTGGTCTGTATGTAACTGTAGATGTTTGAAATGAACTGAGTCGTGATGTTTTGTAAATAATCTCTACTGCTGTTATTGGTGCACTCCTTAAGCCAACATCAATAAAGCACTTGACCACTTTCAGTTCTAAAAAACTCCCTTGTTTTTACCAAGGTTTACTAATTTACATTTTAGTGATTTAGAAGACACTTATCCAGATAGTGTTCAAATGTACTACATTTGCACATTTCTTTTTAATAGGGCCCTGTGTCAAAAGCATTCTGTCTAGTTTACATAGAATACATGAGACCAAAAGAAAAATCTGGTAGAACAGTCTTTTTTATTCTCTTCAAGCCATCACTGAACATTCCTCACTGTTTGCACCATTATAAAGGCCAACAATTGTATCCATGATTTTTTATATAACTAGGGAAAAATATGTTACAGTCTAAATTACATGATACTATTGAATGCTATTGAAATAAACAATTTTATAAACACAAAGACTATTCATTCATTTATCATCTCCAATGTTAATGTCCCATTCTTTTTTGCTCTGCTGTCCAGTTTTCTTTCAGTTTGTCTTTACTCGTCCCTTACATTTAGCTAGCTTTCATCTTACCACAAATATTGCAAGAACAGCTGTACCTCTGCAATGACATGTGGGGCCAAAAAGACTCAACAGTAATGTCTCTCACACCTCTTTCTCTCTCACTTTCATTTTCTGTCTCTCTCTAACTTTGAGTGGTCGTATTTCTTTTTGGTTAACCAGAAAATCCTTTAGCTGATTAACCACAACAGAAATGTAGATGTTTATCTTCAGAAGCCTGCAATGTTAGAGGGCTTTTTTCACGTATCATCAGGGAATTCACATTTATATTAGCTTCAGACTAAGTTAACCGCCTGACTTATTTCCTCACCGATTGCTTCAGGAATCTGAATGTCGGCGGTCAGGTTCAAGTCCTTTTTAATTTCACAGTCATTTTGAACCTTGACAACCTTCTCTGGCTTGTCAATGCCATTGACACATTCCTCTTGTTGTAGCTCTGGGGCAGACTTGGCAGGCGACTTGGCTGCCTGCTCCTGGCACTCCCCGTTGACCTCAGTGGCAGCAGGGTCAGCAGCAGCCTTCTCTGAGGAAACCACTTCCCTGTTGTTCAGAGCAGCCTCCTTTTGCTCAATACTGGCCTCCTCTGCAGCAGCAGAAGCAGCCGATTCTGAGATGACTATCTCAGGGATGGACTCTATGTTGTCTGCTGCCTCCGCCACCACAGCCGCTGGAACCTCTGCTCTCTCCGTTATTGGTCTGACCTCAGCAGGTTCAGGCTCTGATACGGTTTCTTCTACAGCTGCACAGTGCTCATCAGCAGCTGTGTCTGAGACAGGTTCTGGTTCTGCGGCTGACTCTGCTTTTAAGACAGGGGCACCCTGTTTCTCTGAGCTAGGTGGAGCTGCATCTGCCTCTACCATCGGCTTGGCCACCATCACAGGTGCTGGGATCTCCTCTGTAACAGTCTTTGGTTCATGCAATGGCCCTGCAGGCTCAAGTCCTTTAGTGTCTATAATCTCTGCTGGCACCTTTGTGACATGTTCGACAGATTCAGGTTCTGGTACACGCTGTTCTGGTGCAGCCGCAGGCTCTTCTGGCATAGACTGCTCTGGTGGTGCAGCCGCAGGCTCTTCTGGCGTAGACTGCTCTAGTGGAGCAGCAGGCTCTTCTGGTATAGAATGCTCTGGTGGAGCAACAGGCTCTTTTGGTGTAGAATGCTCTAGTGGAGCAGCAGGCTCTTCTGGCGTAGACTGCTCTGGTGGTGCAGCAGGCTCGTCTGGCGTAGACTGCTCTCTTGGAGCAGCTGTCTCTTCTGGCGTAGACTGCTCTGGTGGAGCAGCAGGCTCTTCTGGTATAGAATGCTCTGGTGGATCAGCAGGCTCTTCTGGCATAGACTTCTCTGGTGGTGCAGCAGGCTTGTCTGGCATAGAATGCTCTGGTGGAGCAGCAGTCTCTTCTGGTGTAGACTGCTCTGGTGGAGAAGCAGGCTCTTCTGGCGTAGAATGCTTTGGTGGATCAGCAGGCTCTTCTGGTGTAGAATGCTCTGGTGGAGAAGCAGGCTCTTCTGATGTAGGCTGCTCTGGTGCAGCCACAGGATCTTCTGATGTAAGCTGCTCTGGTGCTGCTTCATAATCTGTTGTAACCTCTGCTTCAGTTGCAGCTGCTGGTTTGTCTGTTGCTGCCACAGTTTTTTCTGGTGCCACAGGTTTTTCTGGAGCTGTTTGTTCCTCTGGTACAGCTGGTTTGTCAGCTTGTACATCTGGTTCTTCTGGTGCCGCTACTGGGTCCTCTGCAGGATCTGCTGGTGATGGGACTATTTGGTCTTCAACTGCTGCAGGTTTGTCTGGCTCTGCATCGGCTGCCTTTTCTACTGTATCTGTAGCTAACAAGGCCACTTCTGTTTCTTCGGTGGTGACTGCTGCTATCATCTCTGCTGCTCCCTCCACAACAGGAGACACCATAGGAGCTGCTTTGGCAGCCAACTCAGTGACAAGGGCTGGTGCTTTGCTCTCCAATGCATCGGCTAAAGACACCACTGGCTCTTCTGGGGCTGACTTTTGCTCCTGTTCTTTGGCTGTTGCTGGCTCCTCTTCTGCTGCACCTGTTTTTTTTGGATGCACTGGTTCATCAGTTGCAGAGGCTGCTTCTGCTTTTCCAGTCACAGTTTTGTCTGGCTCTGCTGTAAGTCCCTTGACCATTGTGTCTATAGTTGACAGGGCCTCTTCTTTTGCTTCTGTGATGGCTACTGCAGCTGACTCTACTGCTCCCTCCACCGCAGCAGAAACTGTAGGAGTAGCTTTTGCTACCAACTCAGCAACCGGGGCTGGTGCTTTACTTTCCACGCTCTGGGCAACGGCCTCAACAGCACTCACAGCAGCCACCGTGATATCCTCTTTCTTTTCCTTCGGGTCGCTGACATCATAGCCCTTCTTCTTCTTGCTAAGCTTGGCTCCCATGATGCCTCCTAGAAGCGATGAAAATCTGAATTATTTCACGTGTGACAGTTGTTGTGTGTGTGATGTATGCAAAACAGGTATCCCCAACTAACCACCACAAACCACATTAACGCTGAAGACAATTCAAGAGAATGCAAACATAGTGCCTCCTTGTAGATAGCATTCAGTCAGGGTTTGAAGGGGAGGGTCGTTCAATCTGGAGAAAGGAATCTATCTGCCAAATACTCTTGGCTAAAAGACAAAACACCACTGCAAGGAACTACTCAGAATTCTTAACTGTCCAGTGCTATGTGTAAAATGCAAAGCAAGGCACCCTGTCTGGAATCTTAGATAGTTTTGTGCAAACTGAGCCTCTCGCTCTACTCCTACCTTGGTTTATTTGTAAACCTGCCATCTGACTCTGCACTGGTACTTCCTAAAGTTATTGTATAGTTATTGTTGATTTGTGTGTATTTATATCTGCTGTGTTAACATTATTTAGTTTGAATTAACTCTAAGGAAACATTTCACATGAAAGTATATACACTTGTTGCATTTGGTGCATGAGACATAAATAATAAAACATGTATATTTTAAAGAGAAAGGTTGGAAAGACAGGGGGCTTGTGCAATGAGCATGACTGGAATGTGTTCAAGAATATTAATATTTCTAACCCAATAGCTATCTATTATGAGTGCAATGTAAATAAATACTTTGAAACAATATGTTGGTTACACATTTTTTGCTATTCTCTGGTTTTGGTCTTCTGTTGAACAAGGCATGTATTAACTGAAATATTATATAGACATAACTCCATTTCTGCAGGCTACTTTTACTTTACAATCACTTTCATAAGAATGGAAATTTACAGAGTAATAGTGTTATGCATCTTTTACAGATGACTAAATATATCTTGAGCATCTGGTGTATCATATTAAAATCATCACCAAATAATATCTGTAAGAGGAAGAGCTTGTTTTATCAGACTTCAACTTCCCTTCCCTACATAAAAAAAACTGGAAGTTAACCTAATCTAACAGTTTACGTTTGATACTAATAGCCCTACATAGTAGGTCCTTATAATGACAGTATACTGGCTGTCACATGTATTAATATACTGTTTATGGAAGGGTTGCTCAACAGGGATACTATAACTGTAACATATGCTTTTGTTTGTCAATCAAGCAAAGCAAAGTATGTGAAAAATTTAAAATGCATATGTATGCCAGCCTGGATCACAACTTAATATTGTTACTAAGTAGTAGATTATTCTAGTTGCAAATTTCCACATTTGTTGTGCTTTACCTGTTTTTCGTTTGTTGTTTCTATCTCATTCAATGACAGTCACTAAATGAGTCATGTCAGTTTACAATGTTTTAACTGGCAGTTATTCAAGCTATTTAAACTTACAATAATCATGTTTGAATACCATCATGTGCCCAGGATCCCCGTTTGGCATATACATGATAACATATGTCATATACATGATAACGTGTCATATTTGATAATATATGTTATGGCAAAATATGTATCATAAAAATGTAGAATTGGCCAGGAAATTAAATGTAAAATGCAATTGTTTTTGTTCATGTTCTATGGAAAAAAATAAAAGACTTGCTAGGCATTTGTTGCAATATTTGAAATGTTCTCTTTAATCATGGCAACATTTTTGAAAATGTTAAAATACATTCTTGAAAATTGCATTAATGTGTAGAATTGCACAAATTAAATTTTGAAATGCTCTCCACTGTCCAAAGGTGTCTAGAATTCTTTTTTACAGCAAATATCGGGAATACCCCAACCAAATTTTACCAAGGTCTCCAAAAGGCTAAGGCCGGCCCTGCAAACAGCATTCACATTTAGTAAAGAGGGTGTCTGCCCTGACTGACTACCCTTTGGTATAATTACTTAAACTGCAGACAGGGCGTGATCATCATAGGAGCTGTCCATAGTGCTGCATTGGGGCAATCAAGAAAGGATGCAGGCAGAAGGAGCCATGTGCTAGGCCACTGCAGGCTGTACAGATCAATCCAAACGGATCCAGACTACACTCAACTCAGTAAACTTATCTGTACATGTTTGCCTATAAGCTACACACCAAAGAAAAAAGTTAAACACTTCAAAAATATTTTTAAAATTAATTATTCAATTAATACATCTGTCAATATCAAATGACTATCTTCACACTTTGGGTAGGTTTATAACATATGTTGTGGTGATTTACCGGTTTAGTGAGGAGAGGGGTTAAACAATTAAACTAGTGATCACAAACAGATTTACTGTAAACACCACAGGGTAGTTATTTGTACTAAAACTCAAATGCGTTTGAAACGTTGAGATGAGAGAAAATAATGCGCATAGAAATTCATGTATCCTATTGTCACAGCAAGGCTCTAACTGAGAAGTGTAGTATATCTTAGTCTGCTGAAAAATAAAGTGAACTGTGAAATGGCTAAAAAGTATAACTTGTATTATTTGGATGGGTGGCAGTGTTCGATGTTTGCCATTTTAAAACAAATAATACTGCCCGATTAAAAACAAGTATATCTATTATCGACAAAGAGGAGGCACAAGCGCAGTGATTCCATCCCCCCACTCACGTACGCCCCAAACCCTTTTCTTTCACTTACTCTTAAGACCAAAGTAACGGTTTATTAACGTTTATATTTTTTCTATTAAGCTTGAATCTTTCTTTTTTATTGTTTATTCTACCACTGACACTTTCTGATTTAGTATATTAATATTTGACTACATGTGGTCAGACAGACACAAAGCCCTGTCACTCTTGATGCCTCAGGACGATTTCTTTTCATTCTCCGACACTTCATAATGCTTCGCACTGCACCCTGAAGCAAGCGCAGAGACATTGTTCAAATGCAAGTAATGACTTTCTGGAGCATCCACATAAGAAAACATCGACAGAGTATACGAATTCAAAAAGGCCTACATAAAAAAGAGAACAAAGGATAGCGTGTTCTTCACGTTATCTTTATACCTCACTTTCCAATTAAACACAACTGCTGGCGGTATTCATTACGTTAAACAGAATAAAAAGAAATCAAAAGTTACAAATATGGATACAAAGTTCACAAACCTGGATTTTTGACTTAAATCCAAACGCTGAGGAGAGTCAGAACAGATGTACTCCCTCACAAGGTCGACCACCGACTGATAATACAAAAATGTTGCGACTGACAGCTGCACCAAAGTCCTCCTCGCTCCCTGAGGTACAATCTACCAGGACTCGGCTCCCATAGGTTTGCAAGACATCTGTCGCTATTACAATCTATCCTACCCACTAACACGCTATACACACCCAACCCATAACCACTCCTTCCTCAATCGCCCCAACCTCTTCAAATGCATATTTCTTAAGATAAAATCTGTTTTATCGTTAAATGTCTAATCCTATTTAAGTTAGTCATCACTATTGCAGTCTTACTTTTTCAGTTCGAGTTATAGGCTACTTTAGTCTTATCAGTAGCCTGGTATCAGGTAATTAGATAATTAGATAATCTTCTATACATTTGGAATAATATATAGGCCTATATATATATATATATACAATATACCGGTACAACCAATAAAAATGTGTGAAAGCATTGTGATAAAATGGGTAACAAGACTTCCAGTCCGAAATCAGAAACAGGCTTTATTTTGTCAGGTGGCTCTTCTGTAACTTACTTTCAACAATAATTATATTTATTGCACCTTGAGCTGATCCATGGTAACTTTCCAAAACTACGACACCATCTCTCAGGTTCATGGTGTTTGCCTTTTGAAGGTTCTTCATCATGTACTTCATATTAGTAATGGTTTGTACATCTGGCAGAGGGCCAAAAGGTCACTCTCAATATTACTTTTCCTGAGTTATGGTACATTTGAGCCATTTGCCTTCTATGTGTTAACGAGTCAATGTTAGGTTTGGAGATCTTATTAAATTATATAAACTGCTCTCAATATGAACCAATGCATTTGTGTGAATAAAGTTAAATCTAAAGAGAGGTAACTGTTACTAACTTTGAGATAATAATAAAACTGTACTTTTAATTTTCTTCACAAAATAGGACACTGGACGTTTATAGAAATAAAAAAGTAGAAGGCAAAAAATGTTATCATTGTCCTTTGTTATGTAAAGTGTTTATCTATCATCCATAAGGGAAAGGAAATGTATAGTGTGCCTTCAATTTTATTTGCAAGTGGGTGGATCATACATGAAGAAAGTTCTAGATCCATACCTTACAAAACAGTAAAGCATTTTTCTCTCACCTGCAGGTGGACTAAGTCCTGTATCTTAGTCATACTCAATGGAGAGAATCCATCTTCATTTATAAGTGATATCACATAAACACTTAAATTCATGTGAGGATTCTGACAACTACATTAAGTTCTAATTTGGTAGAGATGAGCAAGGGTATACACTTTTCTAAAAAATCATATATTTTCATTAAATTAATTAAATGTGTCCTTTAGGGTAACAGCAACATCATTGGGACACTAACTTCAACCATCCTGTTTTCCCACCTTGACTGTGTAGAGCAGGCAGTTCACAACAGATCAAATGCAATTATCCAGGTCCCCAGGAATGCTTTCAATAACAGCAACTAGGGCCAACCGTGGTGCAGACACAATCAACTAGCCATCACTTTTATGCAACAACGGCCAGTGTTGTAAATGTTGATCAGGCCCACAAGTCATTCTGCTTATCACATCGCTCGCTCCATCGTGGAATTTCCACCAAAACCTACACTTGAAGAATAGTGCATTTTCCATCCCAATTGCCACAGTTGAGCTTGCAGTTGCTAACCTCACCAGAAGGTGTCAATATAGTGCAACGTTCCAAAAACAATTTGCATGGTCTTCTATGAAATTGCCGGGCACAGTCACTATGCCATGATCGGCATTCAAATTCTAATCACAATGATTCTGACATACTGGGCTGCAATGTGCCCCTCACCACTGTGCAGTTTCAATTTCTATTTCTTATTGCTTATTTTGCAGCTAAAGTCCATCATAACGGTTTTTCAGAAATGTTTCGGAAAGCAACAATATTAAGAGGATAGCATCACCTTGTGTCACAACTATCGAATTACACCAACTATTTTTTTTAAACATTACAATCTGTATTTTAGAGATTTTAGGGGGATAGGGAAACTTCATATTAATGGCCATGGTTTTGGAATGGGATGTCCAACAAGCACATAAGTGTGTGGTGGTCAGATGTCCACTTAATATTGGCTATATAGTGTATGTATGATATTTGATACACTGTAAAGCTTATATTAGAAGAAAATGCTGCATAATTGTATTTGCGAAAGTATAGATAGACTCTGGGTTTGCTGGAATGACGAGTTCATCAAATTAAAAAAGTGTGATACATTTAATTACAGCAAAATCAGTGTTGTTTACAGTCATATGCAATAGTTTAGACACCCCTGACAATTTCCATGATTTTCATTTATAAATAATTGGGTGTTTGGACCAGCAATTTCTATTTGATTTATTAAAGAACTGAAGGAAACATTAATATTTCAGTAGTGAAATTAGGTTTCTTGAAAATGTGCAATATGCATCAAAATGAAATTAGACAAGTGCATAAATTTGGGCACCCCAGCAGACATATCAGATCAATATTTAGTTGAGTCTCCTTTAGCAGAAATAACAGCCTCTAGACACTTCCTATAGCCTGTAATGAGTGTGTGGATTCTGGATGAAGGTATTTTGGACCATTCCTCCTTGCAAAACATTTCCAGTTCAGTTAGGTTTGATGGTTGCTGAGCATGGACAGCCTGCTTCAAATCACTCCACAGATTTTCAATGATAGGACTGATGGCCATTCCAGAACATTGTACTTTGTCTGCATAGATGCCAGAGTAGATTTTGAGCAGTGTTTTGGGATGTTGTCTTGTTGAAATATCGAGCCCCGGCGTAACTTCAACCTTGTGACTGATTTCTCTACATTATTCTCAAGTAGCTGCTGATACAGAGTGGAATCCATGCAAACCTCAACTTTAACAAGATTCCCATACTGGCACTGGCCACACAGCCCCACAGCATGATGGAACCTCCACTAAATTTTACTGTGGGTAGCAAGTGTTGTCTTGAAATTCTGTGTTCTTTTGCTGCCATGTATAACGCCCATTGTTATGACCAAATAAAAAAATTTTTGTTTCATCGGTCCACAGCACCTTCCAAAATGAAGCTGGCTTCTCCAAATGTGCATTTGGATACCTCAAGCGACTCAGTGTGTGTCATATTTGCGAAAAGGCTTCTTCCGCATCACTCTCCCGTACAGCTTCTCCTTGTGCAAAGTGCACTGAATTGTTGAACAATGCACAGTGACACCATCTGCAGCAAGATGATGTTGTAGATGTTTGGAGGTAGTCTGTGGGCTGTTTTTGACCGTTCTTACCATCCTTAACCTTTGCCTCTTCAATATTTTACTTGGTCTGCCATTTCTGGCCTTAACAAGAACTGTGCCTGTCGTCTTCCATTTCCTCACTATGTTCTTCACAATGGACACTGACAGCTTAAATCTCTGCTATAGCTTTTTGTAGCTTTCCCCTGAACCATACTGTTGAATAATTTTTTTTTCAGGTCAGTTGAGAGTTGTTTTGAGATCCCCATGTTGCAACTCTTCAGAGGAGAGTAAAAAAAAAAACTTGCAATTGGCCACCTTAAATAACTCATGATTCGATGCACCTATCTATGAAGTTCGAGGCTTAATGAGTTCACCAAAACAATTGTGTGTTGCAAATAATCAGTGCTAGGTAGTTACAGCTATTCAAATCAACAAAATGACAAGGGTGTCCAAATATATGCACCTGTCTAATTTCTTTTTGATGCATATTGCATATTTTCTATTAATTCAATGAACCTCATTTCACTACCAACATATTACAGTGATCCAAATGAAATTGCTGATCCAAACATCCAATTATTTATAAATGAAAATCATGGAAATTGTCAGGGGTGCCTAAACTTTTGCATACGACTGAAACATAATAGCCAAATGGAAGCTTTCTTTAAATCCCTGAGAAACTAAAAAATGTTAGGACTTTGTTTTCATTTTCCTGGCAAAAGGAGTAGACCTTTCCACACTGACACTGTGGATAAGAGTTCAGTTTCACATTACACAGAGTTCTGGTATGCAATCCAGCCAGTATCCCCATGTCATTATGTCCTTCCACTCCCCCACAGTCTACCCTGGATCTATATATGGGAAAACCCAAAGCCATAAGAGTCCATAGAATATTTCCAACAGCAATGACATAGGTGCCTCAGTTCAGCTGGCTATCCAGATTGTATCTTTCAAATGGCTGGTCGGGCAAGTGGGTCTCTGTGTCCCACCATAATCTCAACATTATTTACAGTGCCCTCCACAAACATTGGCACCCTTGAGCAAAATGAGCTGTGAAATAAAGGTATTTTTTATTATTTTTATCTTTCATTGAAAATATTCACAAAAATCTACACTAACTTTAAATTAAAATGATAGGATAGAATAAATGTGAAAAAAAAGTTATTATTTTTTCTTTGAAATATGTGTGTCACAATTATTAGCAAACCTAGAAATGATTTTGTGTAAAACAGAAGTACATTCCAATTAAAATGTTATATTACTATATTCAGTGAGTAGGAACACTTTTGTGGTAACCCATTACATCCTCTTTCACTGGGGTATTGTAACATTCTCCCCTAGAATGTATGGGTGGTAGGGTTGAGCTACAGGAACCCTGGCACATCCTGCTGGACACTGTGGTCATTTCTATCATATTAATCATCTTGGACTTCTATCCATCTTATGCGTACAAACACCTCTACCATATTCCCATCATTTAGTCCCCTCACCGGTTCTAGGTTTACCAATAAATGTAACATATACAGTAGATTCTGTGTTTGTACAGGTGTGTGTACCTCATTGGAAATTGCATGGTCGTTGACAAATATTGCTACAGTAGTACTACGGTTAGAGCAGATGGTATTTCCAGTGTAACTTAAATTAAATGACCCTTTGGTCATTTTGGGACATGGCACTGTATGATCTTCTATGGACTTCCACTCTTACATCAACCTGTCTATTAACCTCATCACAAGTACAGTGCCTTGCAAAAGTATTCGGCCCCCTTGAACTTTTCGACCTCTTGCCACATTTCAGGCTTCAAACATAAAGATATGAAACTGTAATTTTTTGTGAAGAATCAACAACAAGTGGGACACAATCGTGAAGTGGAACAAAATGTATTGGATATTTCAAACTTTTTTAACAAATAAAAAACTGAAAAAGTAAATACTTTGTAGTGCCACCTTTTGCTGCGATTACAGCTGTAAGTTGCTTGGGGAATGTCTCTATCAGTTTTGCACATCGAGAGACTGAAATTTTTGCCCATTCCTCCTTGCTAAACAGCTCGAGCTCAGTGAAGTTGGATGGAGAGCGTTTGTGAATAGCAGTTTTCAGTTCTTTCCACAGATTCTTGATTGGATTCAGGTCTTTGGACTTTGGCCATTCTAACACCTGGATATGTTTATTTTTGAACCATTCCATTGTATATTTTGCTTTATGTTTTGGATCATTGTCTTGTTGGAAGACAAATCTCTGTCCTAGGCTCAGGTTTTTTCAGACTCCATCAGGTTTTCTTCCAGAATGGTGCTGTATTTGGCTCCATCCATTTTCCCATCAATTTTAGCCATCTTCCCTGTCCCTGCTGAAGAGAAGCAGGCCCAAACCATGATGCTGCCACCACCATGTTTGACAGTGGGGATGGTGTGTTCAGGGTGATGAGCTGTGTTGGTTTTACGCCAAACATAACTTTTTGCATTGTTACCAAAAAGTTCAGTTTTGGTTTCATCTGACCAGAGCACCTTCTTCCACATGTTTGGTGTGTCTCCCAGGTGGCTTGTGGCAGACTTTAAACAACAGTTTTTATGGATATCTTTCAGAAATGGCTTTCTTCTTGCCACTCTTCCATAAAGGCCAGATTTGTGCAGGATACAACTGACTGTTGTCCTATTGACAGACTCGCCCACCTCAGCTGTAGATCTCTGCAGTTCATCCAGAGCAGAGCCGGCCCTAGACCTTTGGGGGCCCTATGCAAAATTTGGTTGGAGGCCCCTTTGACTATTTTAAGTACGTCGAAGTCACTATACGTCGGAGTCACTGACCAACACTCAGGGCCAGCCTGCCCATTAGGCAAGTTTAGGCAGCCGCCTAGGGCGGCACGAATTTGAGGCGGCATTTTCTCGATTGGCTACCGCCTT
>JACXGM010002299.1:0-47757 GCA_016801145.1 Umbra pygmaea
ATCCGATTTGATTAACGCATTGGTTTTAGCGCACGAGTAGGAAAAATCCAATGCATGCAACAACCCGAATGCACCGCAGCCGCAATCCAACGCATTCCGCTATGCGTCTTTGCATCACTGGCGGACTCCTTCATTTGAAATGACTGGACTTCCGTTGTTACGCATATGCAATGACGGATTCTGTGTGATTTGGGCATCAGATTTCACTCCTTGCTTCAACTTCTGCCAAGCCAATTCCCTTATGATGCACTTACTTTGAAATATTTAGATCCTGTGTAAGACCTAGTAATTGCATTATAGAAATACCTCTTAATATGCACTTGTAAAATCCTGTATAACACCTTGTTATAACAATGCACTTTGGCATACATTATGCCCTTTGTGTTGTACTACTTCGTCCACACTCAGACTTGGATAACAAGTCTGGAGAACAGGTTGTCATAATGAATAATCTGTATTTTTTATTTATTTACTGTTAAGTAACCAGGTAGGTTTATTAAGAACCCATTTTTATTTACAGCAACAACCTGGGGGAAATTTTTCAGCGGGACAAAGGAGCAATTAAGGATAACTGTCTTTCTCAGAGACAGAATGGGAGAGTTTTTACCTCAATATTAAGGAGATCAGAACCAGGAATTTATTTTCAGACAGTAGCCAAATGCATCTAAACAGAGGCGTCATGGACCTATTGTTTTTAAGGAAGCACAGGGTGCACAACACACGGAAACATGTGCCCACAAATACAGATATTATAAGGAAAATCCACTTGGCTCAAGTGTCTTTGACGCCTCTGCACATAAACTCTATATGCCATTTTTCCATCCTATTTCATGGTAGGCCACAGGTAGTGATGTTCACATACCTGAATAGATGATTTGTATACACACCCAAATGAAACCATGACTATAAACAAAATGATGAATTACTGACTGTGATGCAGCTGACAATAAACAAAATACTACATATGTTAATTTAGTGGAAACTTGCAAATCTTACTAACTAACTTGTTATTACGTGTTGTTATACTGTACAGTGTTAAGAAATTAACTACAACATGTGTTAATATATAATTACGTGCATTACACTTTTTTAATGAAGTATTACCAAGTGTTTCATAGCAGCTGGCAAAGAATTAGCAAGGGAAGGCAGGTTTTTAATTTAGCCTTGCCCTGGGCAAATTGTGGATAATACACAGCCTGAAAGAAGCCCAGAGCTTCTCTCTCTCAGTGGTAAGTCTCCCTGGAATAGAGAAGCTTGTGCAATGCTACAGGGTGTACCGAGATCCCACGTTGTAGCGATGGAAGAATAAAAAAAAAGTGATGCTTTTTATCCATCTTATTACCTAATGTCAACTTTCTTGTGCTCCAGGCTTATGGGGATTTACCTGACAGCTTCAAGCTTTCATGGTATTTTTGTTTTTCTGTGTCCTTATTGAGTAGTCTCCACTGTGCATGGATTAACCTGCTAGTTTGAAAGGGTTAAGTAAGGTTTTGTTTGAAAGCCTCGTAAGCATGCGTACAGTACATGCATTTGAGAGAGCGGTTTATTACTAATACTTTTTGTTGGACGTTTGGGTGTGAATTCAATCCAAACTGAATTTCTTTATTTACACAGTAGCTCTTTTGATCAAATTAACATGGCTAAATGAAGTCACAGACAGACCTTTGGTTATGACAAGCGCCATAGCTTTGTGTTTACCAAAAGTCCAAAATGCTACACTGCCGTTGCATCAATGCTGGAGAACAATGGAGGTCTTGCAATCGTGTAAATAACATAGTGAATAGTCAGTCATAGTAATCAATAAGAATCCAGTCTATATTTACTACACCACAAAGATGAAAAGGACATTGATTGGGAAATGACCAGTATAATTAGCACCATGATTGTTTGGGTATAGAAGCCATGTATACTGGGCGGCAGTGGCTCAGTGGTTCAAGTAGGTTGTCTAGCAATCCCCGGGTCCTAGCCAACTGTCGAGGTGTCCATGAGCAAGACACCTAACCCCAGTTGCTCCCGACGAGCTGGCTGGCGCCTTGCATGGCTGACACCGCCGTCGGTGTATGCATGTGTGAATGAACGGGTGAGTGTGAGGCAATGTAAAGCGCTTTGGTGGCCATTGTTGGTCAGAAAAATGCGCTATATAAATGCAGTCCATTTACCATGTTGAAGGATGTTCCAGCTGACCAGAAAGAACAGAGAAAGCTTGTGTCTCCCAGATTTCAAGTTAGGCCAAAGTACTTCTGGAATATGTTTCAAATAGGCACAGCCCTTGATCAACTCAGATACTGGCCAAGTTGAGCACACCCAATCTCCAAGGTCAGTCAGATCTTGCCTACTACTCACCTAAGTTGCAAAAGGAAGTCAGGTACCTCTTAAGGAATCTCACAATGTAACATGTTAAAATCCTTATCACCAATAATAAAATAGTACCAACATAAATATTCCTGACTAATGCATATTAACAAATTAGTTGTTCTGGGAATAGGAGCCAGGGTGACTGATAATGTTACAATACGTTTTTATACCTGGTTGGAGCGATCGGATTCCTACACATGTTCACTGCACGGTGGGTCAAGTACTCTAATGTTTACTCCTTCAGTTCAGTGCAGTAATGATTATGCCATCTCTTATAATATTCAGACACTATTTGTTTTTTTGAGGACCGGCAGAGGCTAGATTATAGTACAGAGGTAATTTCACTGAAATCAAGGAGAGGATAATAACACCCCTGGATGTGTCTCAATCGACACCGCTACACGGTAAGAGGGAGCAACACTTTTCATCAGGCACTCGAACTTACCATTATCTCTGTTTCAATCCTTTCCACTTCCTCCATTGTTCAAGGTCACCAGCCTATACACCCTATTTACCCCACTTCTATTCTCACAGATGTGCCTCCTTTTTAAGCCTCTTGACACCTCCAACTCCCTCTTGTC
This sequence comes from Umbra pygmaea, assembly GCA_016801145.1. Lineage (NCBI taxonomy): Eukaryota > Metazoa > Chordata > Actinopteri > Esociformes > Umbridae > Umbra > Umbra pygmaea. The sequence goes on from JACXGM010002299.1 coordinate 2,937, forward strand.
TCCTCGTCCTTTTTGTGATGTTCACCTTAGTACTGCCTGGGTGACCTTGGCCCCGATCCTTCCATGACCGCGCTGCCACAGCAATGCACAGATGAATAAACATAAGCCATACAAAGCTCATCTGGGGATAAGGCGTATGCATATGACACCTCCACTTAAATACTAATAAAGGGTTTGAGAAGGCAATGCTGTAATGGGACACAGTCCTTAAACTTAATGAATTCCCAGAAGGTACGTAAGTTGCTTTAAGTTTAAATGACTCAACAACTGAATACACGTTGGGGGTTGTGGACTCGTTCGTGTTATTTTAAAAACTCAAATGGTTTTAGGTAAAATCATTTCAATCTTGATTTAAAATTGTTTTTCAAATTGTCACCAGATCAACACACAAAATGTACAGTACAACGTTTTCCGTTTTGTCATTCCCAGCTGCCTATCAATTCTGATATTGCATTAAGATTGAATAGGGTGACCATATTTCCCGGACATGTCCTCTTTTTGGAACTGAAGAAACGCGTAGGGGCGGGATAAAACAAACCAGGTAAAACAGAAGATGCTGTTACTGCTGCAGAGTGAGTATTTGTTTGTATTTACCACCCACTGCGGGTGTCCGTTTGCCTCCCGCTCCCACTGTCCTCTTTTGAAAACTAAAATATGGTCACCCTAGATTGAACAAACATGGTCTGTATGTACCATGTATTAGTAGTGACAGTGTATTTTATTTGAAAGTCTCTGGTGGGAGTGATACACTGCTTGACTACACATGGTTTGGTTTTAGTGGGAGAATGACTGGACTGTGCTGAGGTCTTCAGTGAGCTTTTCCCTGAATGGTTATTTGCTTCTCCACCAGGCTCAAGGGGCCATCACAATGCATTCCTATTGATTTTTCTGGTCATGTCATCAAATTCTATGTGGCTGGAATCATGACTGCTATTTTCTTTTTCTTCTCTCGATGGGGCTCTATCTTTGTTCACTTTTCATCCTGTGTTGATGAGTCCAAACAAAACCAGGAAGAAAGAGAGTCTGAGGGAACGCAAGAGGGAAAGAGAAAGGAATGAAAAGAAAAAAGTTAAAAGAAAATAAGCATTCTGTCTGATCGAGGCCCTCACATTTGAACAAAGCACAAAAATATAGAGCACTGTACTTGTAGTATTTTTTAAACCGTGCATGAGAGTTAAATCCTAGAAGGGACAGGTTAGTGACTACCTTGCATTGTTTTGCATGTCTTTTGTTTTTAGATTGGTTAGCTCTTGCCTAACCCTTAAATATACATTGTGAGGAACAAAGGACACTTAAGTGCAGGATTTCTACATTGTGTTTTGGCTTAAATTATAATAAATGGAAACATACTCAAGCAAGAGAAGGTTAAATGTGCAGGTATTCTGCTCACAATATTTTGAATAATAGCTTATCACCATTAGCTCTATTTACACATTTTGGAACAGAATAAATGTTACTAACTATACAGTATGTATTATCCCAACTGTTTCAAATAGAATCTGTTAAACTGGAAAGGGGCAATCAACAGTTAAAACAAGAACAAGATGGTTTCCGCACTACTGTATCAGTAATAATATGTGAAATGATATTGGAGAAATGTTATTTCTGAAATTAGCCAACTCTGGTGTACGCATTATGTAGTATAATGTATAACACCTAATGCTGGATTCACACCAGGCACGGCAAACTGGTTGCGTTACGGTGAAAGTCCATTCATTTCAATAGGAAGCAATGCGCACCACTGCGGCAAATCTACCAGGTTCCGGCAAAATGTGGATGCGGTGTGGCAGGTGGGTTGCAAGGGTTGAAATAATCCAACTTGTGTTGTGCTTTACCGTATGGCACCAGAACCAGAAGTTGATGTACCACAGAGGAAGATCTAATATGTTGCTTTCACCTATGGGTTTATGTGATTGCAAGAAAAGCTTTGTCAGCTTAGTAGATAGATTTCGTCACACAAACTATTGTCAATGAATACTAAACTGAAAAAGTTCCTGCCAGTCGCCTTGCTGGAGGAAGACAGTGGTATGAAAAGTTGTCCTCCCATCTTGAAGATGCAGAAGATTGATTACAATGATGATTGCTGTGTACAAGTGTTTGCGTGATGGTGCCAAATTGTGATTTTTTGCGGTGCCTGGTGTGAACGCCCCGGTCAGACCAATTGCGCCAGTGCAGTTTGGTACAGCAGAAATACATTCATTTTCAACAGAATGCTGCATTTGGCTTCCATCACTTACGTTACAGAAGAGGTTGTGGTGCATTTTGGGTGATGCATCCGTTTGAAAAATCAAATGGATGATTCAATATGCATGCGTTGGACACACCTCCACACCTATTGTAGCTTGAAAAAGGGAATGTTTTATTGCAAAGCATAGAGAATGCATGCTGAAATGATTGTTGCATGGATACTTAAAAGTTTAAGCATCTGTGATACATTGCCACAATTGGTCCAAACTGTACTGCCGCAATTGGCCTGACCCTAGCGTAACGCCCTGGTCAGAACAATTATTGAAAATAAATGTATTTCTGCCGTGCCAAACTGCACTGCCGCAATTGGTCTGACCAGGGCATTAATCGAACTAAAGTTGTTTCATCGTGCTGTACAGCTTGGACAGACCCTCCAAAAGCGTGGGTCTTTTTGGGTCCAGCAATGGTTAAGATCAGGAGAACAAGTAGGCGAGGCCACCGTCTAATTCAAGAGCTTTGGCTCTCCGGAGGGGAGTTCATAGGGTACTTTCTAAAGCAAACACTGACCTGGCAATCCTACTATCCTTCATACTTGTCTCCAAGTACCACTTTTTGCATTTATGTGTCTGTAGCTGTCTGCAGTTGTGTAAAAAAAACAAGCATTTGATGAGACCACAAAGATCACTTCTGAATTTTCAGGGCTCTGCAACAAGCGTGGAAAACACATTGCATAGTTGCGCAAAATGTTGTTCAGCAATTCTGCGATAAGGCTGTAGGTGGGGGAAGTAGAAGTAGGAAGAAGTAAATCTGTCTTGCCTGGCTTTTCACCTGTTTCCACCATCTTGCCCCCTGTATTGACCAATAGCTCTTAACCAATCACTTCAAAGCTGCCATCTCAGGACCAGTGTTGGGTAACGCGTTACACTAGTCAGACTACTTTATTTTTTAAAAAGTAACCAAATGCGTTACTCTCAAAATTCAAGTAATTAGTTACTAGTTACATTTACAACGAGAATATTTGTTACATTTACGTTATATTTTATGTTATATTATCATATTATCTGTTTTAGAACTCAATTTAATAATTTATTATCCGTTGTCGTTTGGTTTTTTAATCCGTATTTCATTATTGCGCCTCCACGCCAATCAAAAAGAGGAGAGATCTTGCACTTGAAATTGCAATGCAGCAGAGTTATGCAGATTGGAGGAATTCATAGCCTCAAAACTTTCAAAAAGCAGGGAGGATAAATAAATGTGTCCAGTAAGCTTTGCGTCACGTGCAGGCACCTGTTGAGTGGGAATATAATGGAAAGCTTGTCATCGTTCGTCTCACTCCATGTGTTGGACCAAATTTGCTTTTTGCCACTATGGGGGTGTACAACGAGTGGAGGTATGTTATTTTCAAGTTATATTTTCCCCTGTTATTCCAATAAACACGCGTTGAAAACGTGTATAATGTTACAGAAAATGTCCAGCGTGCTTTAACAGGCGATGAGAACACACTTTATGTAAGTTTTCAACATACAGTAGGCTACATAAAGTGTGCAAGGATTCAAGTGACAATGCACTCGGAATTTCAGAATGCTTATAATTCTGCCAGCCAACAAATCTAAACTGTACTCTTTAGAACAGAGGTAGGGAAACTACGGCCCGCGGGCCAGATGTGCTCCGCCGGGTCCTTTGATCTGGCCCGCGAAGTGTTTTTACCCTCCAGTCTCCCGCAATTGTATCGCGATTATCTCGAACCGTATATGCTAGCAACTAAAGCTTGGTAACGTTGGAAAGAATGAGTGTTGGCTCATCCATGTGAGTTTATCAGAGTCGGAGCTATCGCGCCTCGAAGTCTGTCATGTTCTTTTGACTTTTGCCTTTTTTACTAAACACATTACAGACAGGAAGTAGGACGTGAAAATGACAAAATAGCAACGCTGCAATGATGTAGCAGTGTTGTAGTCAACACCACCTAACCCGAGACCAAGACCAGGGCCCCACACTACATGACACAATAAAATGTGAAACATGATCAAAAGAGCTTCTCAAATTGATCTGAAATTTTTATTTAATTTTTTTATTTAACCTTTATTTAACCAGGTGGGCACGGTGAGAACAATATCCACATTCCCATAAAAAACACTGATATCAAACACTGAAAGCTGAAATAAACGTAACCATCTTTATTCAATACTCCTGGGTGACTTCCATCATTTAGTACAGAATGTAAAACAATTATTCATTGTTCATCACTAAAGTCTTCACTTTTCTCCGCCTTTTATAAACAATACATAAAGTTATGTTGTTTTTAAAACAATCATTTTTTTCAAAACCACATAGCTAAATGTGTAAAAAAATGCCAAACATTCAACATTAAAAATGCAGAAAAGCTGTGTATTGTAATGAATACAGTAATTATATGTGAACTGTTGATGTTTAGGAACAACTATTGTAATAGTCTTTTATAGCTTTTATGTGTAATCAAAGCAACAAAAGATATCTAATACAAAGAGGTCAGAAAGTCAGTGGCCTAACTGCATGTGATTTATAAAGTACAAAATTGATTTAATTTGGAGCAGTTTCATCAAAAAGTAGTGCCATACAATAACCTATTTAATTGAGTCAATTCTCATATAAGTTGAGGTGCATTACTGTACTGAGTATCCAATATCTGCTCATATCTATAGGTTAGTTCTATAACCCAAACAAGAGAGCATCACCTCGGCGCGTAGCTTTAATGTCGGGAGCTGTATGCAGCTGACATTAGCTAAGGTCGATGTAACTTAACATTAGCTACACACGCGCAGCAGTTTGTCTACATTACTGATTGATCAAATAAGACTATGGTGGGACAAAAATACACTTTGGAGCAGGAGCATCGATAAGAGGACTCGTTAAAGTCGAGGGCATACAATATCGATGGTTCATAAAACTTAGATCCCAGAGCCATATACAAAGACAGATTTATATATGGCTCTGTTAGAACCAGTTCTCGAGTGGAACCCATTTTCAATCCCCATCCGAGGCAGGTTGCTAACGTTAGCTAGCCAGCTTTGCTAAACATCACTCTTACACATAGCTTACCTTTCTTTGTGCTTCCTTTTTAAGTGACAATAAATGTTTGAAGTAGACCCCACCATCTCTGAAATCTAAGCACTGCAGTATTTACAAGAAGCTGTATTGCTTTCTTCTGGATGTTGTTTTACAAATATATTATTTATGATTTTTGTAGCCGAATTGTATTACTGAAGATTTTGCAGACATTTTCTCCCACTCCCAGACAAATACAGCTCACTTTCTTGGGAGTGCGAGTGAAAGGGGGCGGGGATGGGTGACAGCGGTAACAAAATACATAATTAGAAATGACCAGTCACGTTATTGCTTGGATTGTAATCAGTACATTTTACATCCAATAAAAGCAAAGATGTTGTAAAAATTTTTACAATATACTGGCAATTTTGGGATATTTCCACAGTTATGGTCTTGACTGGTCTTGAAAAAAAGTTCCAAGCCCTCAATGTCCGAGACCAAGACAAGACCAAGTACATTTGTGGTCGAGACCGAGACCCTCAAAAAGTGGTCTCGAGACCGGTCTCGAGACCAAGACCGGTCTCGAGTACTACAACACTGTGATGTAGGACATCATCCTGCACAAAACCAACATGGTACCAATATGGTTTGAAAGAGGGGGTTCCGCTGATAAAAGAATGCCAATGTAAATAATGAGGAGTGGTTCGTCCATGTGAATTAATTACAGCTGGAGATATCACGTCAAAAAGTTGGGTACTTATCACTGACTATATTTTGGTAAACTAAAAACATTACAGTCAAACAAGGAAATGGTGTAACAAAACATTTATTTTCTGTAGGAAATGCATGTAACTGTGTAGGGGGCGGGGTTAATTTAATGAAATAACATTTCCTATTTTTTATACATTGCTATAAAATGCGGCCCTTCACTTGGTTTCAAAAGCTCAATGTGGCCCTCAAGCAAAAATAATTGCCCACATCTGCTTTAGACTCAATATTTCTGGTTCAGGACTGCTCAATGTATTCTCCATGTGACTCCATTAATTTCAAAGCATTACTAGGAGTCAAATTCCATTGCATATTGTATGAAACTCAAAATACTTTTTACTCAGTTAAAATTTGTTATATACTCAGACATTGAGATGAAATTGGTTTTACATACAAACACTCACACATTCATCAGAAATAGACTGATCATATTGGTCAATTGGATCATGCCCAGAGAAAGTAGACCACAAGTCTGCACTCGACATGATCAGGCAATCACTATCTAGGGGCGGCAAGGAAGCCTAATTGTTTAGGGCCCATGATTCATTTTTGAAGAAGCCCCCAGAAGAATGGTTCAACCCCCCTCGCCCCCCCCCACACACACACTACCAAGGTGAAGCCTTTATCATTCTGTTTTTGAGCAAGACAGTTAACCCAAATTGTTCCAAAATTGTTTCTGTAAATAATAATTCTTTGTTAATCAACTTAACATTAAAATTGATTCAAATCGTTTAAATATTTGGGAAGGTTAATAAATTGATACTTTTTTGTCCAATGAGTATTGTATGATAAAGTAGTTTAATAAGTTACTTTCAATAAATAGTAACGCAGTAACGTAACATAGTTACTTTCAATAAAAAGTAACGCAGAAGGTAACAAAGTTACATTTTGGAGAAGTAACTAAGCAAAGTAACTAGTTACTTTTTAAAGTAACATTCCCCAACACATCATATTTCATGATCACTGTGCTTCATGTTCTTATTTCATATTTGGTTTTAAAATGTAGTTCCCTCCCCTTCTCATACATTCATATTTCATGTAATTCAGTTTTACAAAATTGTTTTCTCCAAACATAATTCATACAATTTTGGGCTGCCCAGAAGATGTTTAGCTGATTGATAAGGAATCTGTACCAGACCAGCTCTTCTGAAGCGTAAGCATTATTCCCACGCTTTTGTCTCAAGACAGGATACCATACTGATGGACTGTGTGAACAGTACAGTACTGTATGTCTGCTGTTTTAACACTGTCTCCACAAGCAGCGTGGAATTAGATGAGGGGTATAGTGAAATTAGTGTATAATTGACCATTAAACCTGAAGTCTATCTACTTGGGCAGCATTTAGACAATACTTTGGAGGGAATACTTCCCCTTAAGTATTTTTTATTTTATTTCAGTCAATTACAACCCCGCTGCGCTTGACATCAGGCATTTAGCATCTGGCATTCAGTCAATTCTGTTTCGCAGAATTTGTCTGAACAGTCAGTTCATCAGTTGATGTCAGTGTTGGCGGTTTTAGCCATCCTCTGAGCCACTGGTATGGCATTTGCTTCTGGGCCCCCATCAGAGGCCATGGTGGTAATCTGCCTGCATTGGCTCTAGGGTCTAGATCGCGCCCTGCATGCATCGGCCGGGCTCAGGCCCAGCCGGGCCGATCCATCTGTCTTCATTTGCATTCACAGAGGGGTGTGTGTGGGGGAGGTGGTCCCGGCTGACCAGCGGGGTACTGCTATGTACCAGCTGCTCAACGCCGTTCACACTGATTCCCACCAACTGTGGGCCTTGAAATATTTACAGTGGAGTCAGGTAGCACGTTCAGATTGATCATTTTCATCTCCAAGACCTATTTCGGGACATTCCTCTGTTCTCGTTCCTTTTTGCTCTCTCTCTTTTTCCGTCTGTCTTTTCCATCCCTCGCTCCGGCCTCTTAATTGTGTTCTGAATAGTGGAGTAGGTAAATAAATGTGAGCCTGGCTGCTGAACCACATAGGTTTGTTTGCCTTCTTGCCTTAGTAGAATATTATTATTTTTATTTTTTACCCTCAGTGTGTTAGGTGATTTCTCTTCTCTGTTTGCTCATTTATTGTGCTTTCGCTTATGAAACGGGACTATGTTGACTCCTTTAAATTGAAGAGGCTTTTTTCCTGTTTTTTGCTGTTCTCCTACTCAGCTCAGATGACATGACATTGCACACAAACAGTATGACTAGATTCTATTTCAGGCATGTTCTGTAGAACTGTCAGGGTGTTGTGGGTATTATACAATATAAGGTGAGTACAGCTTGAACTACCCTCGTGTTGATTCTAGCCTTTGTAGCGGTTGCCATAAGTTCTAAATGGTATATCAATCAAACATGAATGCACTCATTATTTTCTCCCGCTCTCTTTCGTATCTCTCCATCTCTCTCAATTCATCTCATTTGATTCTCTACCTCTTTTCGTTCTCTCTCCTTTTTTCTTTTCCCCTCTGCTATTGTACTGGGTTTTATCATCAGTTAGCTGGCTTAGAGGACAGCTTCGTAAATGTCACGGAGGAAAAACGGAAGCACCGGATGTTCCGGAGTGCTAACTTAAAACTTGTTCCCTCTGCTACCCTTCAATACATTAATCTCTCGCTATCTCCAGTCCAAAAGGTTGCGACGATAAGAAGCTAGCCTGCAACGGCCATACACATCATCACCACCACCAAGTGCACTGGTAACAGTGAAAAGATCTGAGATGAAGCCATGTTTAAATTGACAGTACTGGACTTTGAGTGACCTGCGGACTAAAGGGCGCAGTTACAAATTGATTTGTGAAAGCCTGGATTCTCTGCATGGCTGAAACATAGAGCTAATTAAGTTCTATTATATATCTATTGGCCCTGGCCTTTCAGTACAATCGAGTGAAGCCATGTGACCTGTTAAACGATTGGACCCTTTGGGTGCCAGGGCACTGGGGATTTCCATGGAAATCAACTTTTTCAAATGGTAATGAGATTAGTCTGTCATTGATTGGACCTTTTGATTTTCTCCCTACACACACATACAAAATCCCTCAGGGAAACTCGATTGTCAGAAAGAAGCATTGATTCAAATGTGTCCGTTTCTCATTCGATCTGAATGCGGCAAAAAAACTGTCAATTTCTGATAAAAACCTTTCTCTGTCTCCTGACAATAGATAACGTATAAGAAAATTAATTGTTGGCACTAGCAAATACAAACATGCTGATAATTGACAGAGATACCCACTTAGAGGCTCGTCTTTGTGCCAGTGTCACTGTTTAGCATTTAGAGCATCTCTTTTGAATCTACATCGCATTCCAAATTATTATGCAAATTGGAATTAAGTTCCATAAACATTAAATATTTTGTTTTTCAATCAAACTCATGGATGGTATTGTACTTTTTTTGGATCACTGAAATCAATCTCAGACACCTGTAATAATTGGTTTGCTAAGTGAGCCCAATTAAAAGAAAACTACTTAAGAAGGATGTTCCACATTATTAAGCAGGCCACAGGTTTCAAGCAATATGGGAAAGAAAAAGGATCTCTATGCTGCGGAAAAGTGTTAAATAGTGCAATGCCTCGGAAAAGTTATGAAAACATTTGATATTTCATGAAAACTTAAGCATGATCATCGTACTGTGAAGAGATTTTCTGGCTGATTCAGAGTTCAGATAGGTTTGTGCAGATAAAGGCATAATGAGGAAGGTTACTGCCAGACAAATTCATGAGATTAAGAGAGCAGCTGCTAAAATGCCGTTACAAAGCAGCAAACAGGTATTTGAAGCTGCTGGGGCCTCTGGAGTCCCGCAAACCTCAAGGTGTAGGATCCACCAGAGGCTTGCATTTGTGCATAAACCTACTATTCGGCCACCCCTAACCAATGCTCACAAGCAGAAAACATTGCAGTGGGGCCAGAAATACATGAAGACTAATTTTCAAACAGTCTTGTTTACTGATGAGTGCCGTGCAACCCTGGATGGTCCAGATGGATGGAGTAGTGGATGGTTGGTGGATGGCCAACATGTCCCATGTGATCGGTTGAAGTTTTGTTAAAGTTTAAAAGTTTAAAGTTTAAAAGTAATTGGAGGCCACGGAAGGAATGTTGTTTGTTATCAAAGCTGTCTTGGATGTTTTTTAACACATTGTCCAACGTCGGGCCAGACGTATAGATAATGGTGTCGTCTGCATAAAGGTGGATCATAGAGTCACCTGCATCTATCAGAAATAATTTGTGAACCAGGCAAGGCAGTGCTTTGAAAAACCCAGGCTCTTTAATCTCACAACCAGTGAGGATGTTGTGACTAACAAAGTTGTAGGCCTTGGCCAGGTCGATGAAGACTGCTGTAGCAGTTTGGGTCTAAACTGTCCACCACTTTGAATAGGGGGATTACTGCAGTAGCTTTCCGATCTTTATGGATCTCAGATGAGTCAGAAGAGAGGTTGAAAAGGTTGGTGATGGGAGCAGTGATAATTACCGCAGACAATTTTAGAAATGATGGGTACCGATTGTCTAATCCAGCAGATTTGAAAGGGTCAAGATTTTGCAGCTCCCTCAGAACATCGTCTGTCTGGATATGGGTAAAGGAGAAACATCAGGGGCTTTGTCTGGATGCTACAGAGGGTGAAGGGCTGTTAGTTAGTGTGGGGGTTACCACATGGAAAGCATGGCCTACTGTAGCAAAATGCTTATTGAAGTTCTCAACAATTGAGGACATTGTCAGTGGTGACAGTATTATCTAGCCTTAGAGCTGTGGGCAGCTAGGCGGAGGTGTTCTTATTCTCCATAGACTACTGTATCCCAGAACATTTTAGAATTAATGCTACAAGAAACAAATTTCTGTTTGAAGTAGCTAGCCTTAGCCTTTCTAACTGCCTGTGTGCACCGGTTCCTGGTTTCCTTGAAGAGCTGCAGGTTGTTGGGATTATTCTAGGTTAGAGCGGTACGCACAGAATGTTTTTGTGTAGACTAAGGTTGCTGAGTTCTGGAGTGAACCACAGGCTCTATCTACTCTTATTTTCTAAACTTTTTAGGGGAATGCATATTTAGAACCTCAAGAAAGGCATCCTTAAAGAAAGACCAGGCATCCTCTACTGTTGGGATAAGGTCAATATCCTTCCAGGGTTCCTGGGCTAGATCTAATTACAAGGCGTGTTCACAGAAATGTTTAAGGGAGCATTTAACAGTGATGGGGGGAAGTCTTTTAACTGCAGACCCGTTACGGACACAGGCAATGAGGCAGTGATCGCTGATGTCTTGGCTGAAGACACCAGAGGGCATTGTAGTTAGGGCAATGTCTATGAAGGTGCCCTTGTTTGTGGATTTTAGGTTGTATCTGGTGGGTTTATTGATGATTTGTGTGAGATTGAGGGCATCAAGTTTGGATAATAAATTGATTGAGGCATTGAGCATGTCCCAGTTTAGGTATCCTAACAGCAAGTACTCAAATGATAAATGGGGGGCAATCAATTTACAAAGGGTGTCTAGGACACAACTGGGAGCTGAAGAGGGTCTATAACATGTGGCTACAGTGAGGGATTTCATTCTAGAAAAGTGGATTTTTATAAAAGTTCAAACTGTTTTGGCACAGACCTGGATAAGATAACAGAGCATTGCAGTGCTTATCTACAATAGAGTGTGACTCTGCCCCCTTTAGTAGCTCTGTCTTGACGGTAAATATTGTAGTTAGGGATTGATACTTCTGAGTAGTTAGTGGATTTTCTGAGCCAGGATTCAGACACTGCTAGGATATCGGGGTTGGCTGAATGTTCAAGGGTGGTGACTAGATCCATTTTAGGAAATAGGCTTCTGATATTAATATGCATGAAACCAAGATTTTTACTATCACAGAAGTCTGCATAAAAGAGCCCCTGGGGTGTGGGGGTGGCATTATTGGCTTCCGGTCCGGGGTTTGCCTTAATTCCTCCTGATGTACAAAGTAAAGTGTGCGGCAAAATGCTTTGAGAATTGGCTGTTTAGAACCATGGGCAGAATGAATAAGTGGAGTGGATTTTTGAGCAGTGTGAAATATATTCAGGGCCCTATGGGCAGCTAATGTTATAGTAAGTTTAGTGTGCGGGGGGGTGAGGCATTTAGTGACAAAGAAAGAGATAATGTCTCTGGGGGAACTTGTTAAACCAGTTAGACCAGTAAGGGTCTCGGAGAAAGTGGGGGGGCAGAGAAGTTGTCTGAGGTTTAATGAGTGGGACTAGCTGATAGACAGTAAAATAAGAAAATAAAGGCTAACACAAATATCAATAGGTGAGGCATGCTCATATGGAATGCACAAATGACGAATGAGTGAGAAATAAATAATAAAAATTATAGATACATATAAAAACTAATCAGAGTTAAATTTTATAGAGCGCTACATAAATTGTGCGTGCACGCTGACTGGTAGTGGAGAGTCAAAAATAGAGTTAACGTATAGTAGTGTGTGCCTCCGGTATATAAGGCAGGTTAATTGAAGCTGCTCATAAGTTCACAGAACGGGCCGAATATTTGTGGAAATCGAGTAATCAAAATGGGATAGATGTATAGTGCAGAGGAGTCCCGGGTGCAGCTTGGTGACTTGAACAGTGTCACGTCTAAACAGGATGTTGCAAGCAGGCCCACTAGTCCAGGCAGCAGGCTAGTAGTGGAAGAATCCTCTCAGCAACATTGCGTTGGAAGGCATGCTGAAGGGCTGCAATGGAGGATCTCGCCGGTGGGGAAGTCGTGGTGAAACTGCAGAGCTCTGAGACATTGCTGTTGGGTTTCAGTCCATAACCAGCCAGCTAGGTAGCTAGTATCTATAGCTGGCTGATTAGCTGTAGAAATCTGGACAGTTTAGGCAGAGGAGGAATCCTGCATATTATTGTGCAATGGAAAGTCTATCCGACATGGCTGTATACAGTATGATGATAGCAGCTAATAGGCTAGCTGATGTCTTCCTGTACTGGCTTTCAATATGGCTATAGGTAGCAGCTAATTTGCTAGTTTATGTCTGCAAAAATAGAGATCATTCAGGGTGATTAGGGTGAGAAAGGCCACTGGAGTGTGGAAATTGTTTTGAGGAAACAGAGCAGCAGAGGTGCACACGGACAGAGACGAAAGACAAAAACAAACTATACTATGCGCCCACTCTACTGGGGCCAGCTGCTATGCCGCCCCATTCGCTGGTGCTGGCTGTGCCACCCCACAGCCGGTGCTGGCTGCGCTACCCCCTCTGCCCTTCTACCCTACAATAGTCTGTGCCGGTTGGTGGCGTTGAGGGTCTTTTCTGGATTTTTGGTCTCCTAAGGCTGGATTTGCGCCTTGGGTGGTAATGTAACATTCCCTTAGGATGGTTCTTGACTGTGTTGGCATGTTCCATGTTCTGGGCACCACCCTGTGGCTGTTTCAGACATTACTCATTTTTTTCACACTGGTTTCCATTTGTTTGTAGCACACACACATGTCCCTTATCATGTCAATATTACACTCACAAGTTTCTGTTTCACTTATTAAGTTCCATATACTCCCCTTATTCCAGGTTTTTTGTGCTTCGTTATTGTGTACAGTAATGTTCTATTTCGCCATGTGTTGAATTTCTCTGTTTGTTCTTTTCTTATTAAATATTTTGATTCAGTTATTCTCCTCGTATCTGCTGGTCTGAGCGTGGTGGCGACCTCTGCTGGTCTGAGCGTGGTGGCGACCTCTGCTGGTCTGAGCGTGGTGGCGACCTCTGCTGGTCTGAGCGTGGTGGCGACCTCTGCTGGTCTGAGCGTGGTGGCGACCTCTGCTGGTCTGAGCGTGGTGGCGACCTCTGCTCGTCTGAGCGTGGTGGGGACCTTTGCTGGTCTGAGCGTGGTTTACGACCTCTGCTGGTCTGGGAACTTGGGCGACCTCTGCTGGTCTGGGAACAGGGAGCCACCGTCTTGGAACAGGGACTCGGTGCCCTCTTTGGAGCTTCAAACACGACGGGGAAGGATGTAGTCCCCATCCATAGCCTCCCTGAATAAAAAGTCCTCATAGGAGGCTTTGTTGAGGTCCCATAGAGGATCCTCCTGGGCCCAGCCACCGTAAAACAGCTCACTCCCACCATATTTTGTACTTGGCGAGGTATTCTGTAATGAACACTCCCAAAGATAAAAAGAACACTGTTCATTCTAAACAGGATAAATAAATGGCAACGGCACAGAATCTTAATCCAAGGCAGAACACACAACCAAACGATGCAGGGGTCAGGCCAGAACAACAACACAAGAATGCAGGCTAAGGCACAGAAGGAAATCCAAGGCAGAATAATCGACAATACAAAGCAAAGGTCAAACCGGAATAACAATGTAACAATGGAATGCTCAGAATGGAGAAAATAATACTCACAATACCTCGCGAAGAGGCAATGGTGTGTGTGTGTGTCATATATAGGACTGGGTGAGAGCAGGTGAATGGAGTTTGGTTGATTGAGTCTGGGTTATAGGAAACGTATTTCTTAGGAGGCAAGACCAGGGAAGCTGTAGTTCACAGGGAAGATGAACTGGGGAATGGGAATTGTAGTTCTGAGCAAACTAGGAAGGAGAAGGTGTAGTTTCCAGGGAAGGGGAACTGGGGAACGTTACAGTTAACTGCATGGTCAAAAATAGCCTAATTACTCAGTGCAAAAGTATGTTAGGTAAAAGTATCTCAACGCTATCTCAGAGCAGCTGGCCCAAAAAAACATAGTGAAAAATTCCTCTCGCTTAGTCTAAACAACAGTTTTCCAAGTAAGATTAGCTACAAAATAAAAACAATTCCAACATTCACCCACCACAATCACATTGTCACCGATGTACAGTTATGTCATTCGTTTTGTAATAAAGTGCTTGCTAAAGGACACTTCCAGCAATACCAAAATTTTCTCTTCAATGTTATGTGGAAATTTGTTATTTTCTGGTAATTATAACACATTTATGAAAAAGTAAATGTTTTTTCCAAACAGAAACCTTTAAGATATTGAAAAAACTGTTGTATGTTACCAACATACAGTACCTTATTGTAAGATGTATTTCATTAATTTTATTTAACCTAGAGTCATAGTTTAGTTTATTTAGTTTATATTTTACCAGGCAAGTTGATGGCCTGGGGAGCAGTGGGGGGAGGGAAGGGGATGAAAGAGCCAGTTAAAAGCTGGGGATGATTATGTTGTTATGATGATATAAGGGTCAGAATGGAAATTTGTCCTGGACACCAGGATTAATACCACTTCTCTTAAGAATAGTGCCATGGGGTCTTTAGTGATCACAGAGTCAGGGCATCCGTTTAATGTTCCATATGAAAGACGGCACCTGGGGCAGGTGTCTCCATCACTCAACTGGGACATTGTGAATGATTGTTAGACCAGAGGGAAGAGTGCCCCCTACTGGCCTTCCAACACCAATTCCAGCAGAATTAGTATCCTATCAAGGGAATGACCAGGCCTCACCCGGCTTAGCCTCAGAAGCAAACCAGCAGTGGAATACAGGGCATTATGCTGCTGGGAAGTAGTCAAAATATAGTCTGCATTTGTTAACCACTGACATTACATCATTAACAGTCTTAATGTTTTAAACTACCAATCTTTTGTACAGTATTTTGTATACTATGGATTATGTAATATGATAAAATATCAGGATATTTTATCATTGCACGCTCAATATATTACACTCATCAGAAGGAAACTAACATTACATTCTAGGTACACTAAAAGCACAGAAGCAAAGATGTCCCACCAGTATAAACCCTACCATATGAAGACAGTTGCAATACAATTGATAGTGATGATGCAATAACGTGCAGGCAGGCCCAATTAAAATGTCAGGTACCAGGGTCAAACTGCTTCTTAACCCACAATGTAAAACATGATCCCAGCTGGTGGGGTTGACTCTGGGCTAATGGAGATGTATGTACATGGGTTTGCAATCTTATGACACATTAGACCTTGTCGCTGGTTTCCATGAGGTAAATGCTATTTTTGTTAAAGCTTTGCTTGAGGTTAACAGTTAAGAATTAAGTTAGGGTTAAATATTTTTCTTAAATGTGTGTGAATGGTTCTTGCCAAGCTGTCCATATATACCTTTGTGTGTGTGTGTCTGTATCAGTTTGTGTCAAGACAGAATATTTACTAGGGAGAGCTCATCTGTACCAACGCTGCTATCCACACAATACTGCAGCAAGAACAAAGGATGCGGGGAGCTGAACAAAACGATGGAGAAAGAGAAGTATGAAGCAGAGGTAAGTACTGTAATGTGTTAATATGAATCCACCATATAGTAGTGTCTGGGCTATCACACATACACACAAACACACACATACTGTAGCTGCTACTTCCAGCCTGGGGCAAATGTGTCCTACTAGTGTTCTTAAAGCAGAACGGGTCTCCGGGACCCTTTGGCAAAACAATGAATCCTGGGCTCAATATCTGGATCCTCAATGCACTGCTGGCAGCTCTGTCTTGCCCTGGATGAGGATACACATGGTTGTGTCTGCGCCTGATCTCCACTTCTAACAGAAGCGACTTGGAACAATGTGTGCGCGGCTTTGCTTCGCCGTGTCGTCTCTCCTCGTTTTCCCACTTCTCCCCTCGGGGCTCTGCTTTTATGGTGATGGCTGCTGTGACAAAGGCTAATTGTGGTAGATTTGGACAGCAGCTGCATCAGTCGGGGGCGCACAGCAATTTTTTTTATTATGTCACCTCAATTCATCTGCTGTAAAATGAAATGGCAATAACAGGCAATCAGAGCCGGGTCAGGCGTGAGGCGATTTTCATTATTTGATCCCCTCCCATCCTCCTCTGTCTTGCGTGCATTGTCGTCGGTTGCTCGGCCAGGGCGTGACGATGGACACCGTTTCTCTGACGTTGGAAGTCTCACTCTCTTCATAATTTTTCTCTATCTCACTTCCTCTGCGCGATAGGATTATACTCTAAACCATAGGAACATACAATGAATCTACAGCCCTGTCTCATCGAAGCAGCTCCATAGTTTTCCAGGGGAACGCTCAAACTCAGTCTGTGGTGGTCATCTGACTGCAACCCCCCCCCCCACTGGAAATACAAACAAACATATGGCCTGCTCAAAATATCTCCATGGACACCGTAACCTTTCAAATGTTAATGATGACACTTAATTCAAGGAAATGGCTTGACCTAGATAGCCCTTAAAGCAAATTTATTGCCCCGGTACCTGTAAACAATGGCTGGCCGAAAGTAGATGTTAACATTTTTTTTTTCTGGAAGATTATAAATATACATGGAGTAAAACAGGAGGGGGCATTCATATATAACAGTAAAACATGCGAGAAATGTGACTATTTTTTTTTATTAGCATTGTACCTTCAAAGGTGCCAACCGTGATGTACATTGAAAACAGCCTAGGAGTCAAGAACACTTTTCCTATTGTACTTTACCTGCTGTCCCGTGCAACCAGTCACTATCCCCACGGCTACATGCAGAGCTACATTTGAACTGACTTGTTTATGGACTGTGTGCGCGATGTGAAAGAGAGAGGGGATGGAGAAGATCAAGTGACATTTCCTTACAGAATAAAATTATCTCTCTGGCTTCCTTCTCTCTTTCTCATCTTTCTCTCTCTCTACCACCAGATATCTGTCACTCCCCCACTCCTCTCACCAAGCCTGCTCTTCTCTCCACCAGCGAAGAGATTTATTATGCCTGTGTTTCAGGAGAAAGACTGCACAACGCTAGGGAAACCAGCATGAGGTCTACTCGCCACCAGTCGCGCCTGGTGTGTACGTGCGTGCGTTTGTGCTTGTACAGCCTTGCATGTCTCTAAAAGGCACATGGCTGCCAGCGGGTCTTCGAGTGCTACACCCACTTTTCTCTCAAATTTGATTCTTGAAGTGCTGCAGATAAATGAGTGTAGCCTATTATATATCAAGCCACTATATCCTACTGGGGGGGGGGGTAATTATCTTGTTACCAGACACTTCGGCCTAATTTCAGAGAGTCTTATGGAACATTCCATCAAACCTTAGCCAATTAGAAGTTGTGATCATGACCCCACACCAATCCCCCTATACAGCTACGCTAGGATAATGCTGCCAATATTCTTTAAAATTAATTTAAAAAAAAAGGAAAACTTCACTTTCTCCATACATAGCAATTTCAAAATTGTTGAAGCAGAGTAATTGTGTTGGCTTCATTGACCCAATTTTGTGAATAGAGCATGCTTCACAATTACATTTTCTTTAAATGTTTATAGAACATTGTTTATAGAATTTCCAGTCAGGAAACAGTAGCAAACACAACCTTAACAGTAGGCATTTTAGTGTGCACTTTAATTCAAACTGCTTTTAAAATACAAATGTTTCCAGAACTCTAAGCAGCGGTGACATTGGAAGATTTGCCTTGTGAAAAACTGAGTGCTAGGTTTTAATGTGGGAAAGTTGAATTAACTGTATGTCTGGATAGATAATGCTCTGACTCAGGGCATAACCATGCAGTCCTTGCTCTATTAAAACTGTAAAAAGTAGGTCCCTGAACGGTGCCGCCCAGGGGTTCCTACGGAAGGTGGTGGAATTACTGAATCAGTTAGTGGGATACTGTTCAAATGAATGTCTTTACCTTGTCATGTTCACAAGATTCTGGCTCCAGTGCCTGTGATCTTAATTTGAGGTAGAAGCCTAGCGAGTGTATTCCTTCTTGCGCATATGTTTTCCATTATTAACCTCCTGGTTAAAGGAGCATTGTAATAAGAATCACAGGCCTTAATCATTATTAAATATCACAGAATTGGGGAGAAAGTAGATTAAATTATTTTGATGTATTCATAAAGCATCTCTTTTTTAACATGAAGAGGCTAGTCTGGGTGTAATCAGTATTTGTTTACATGAATCGATACCAAAATACAGCTTTAATTTATTTCCACACCTTCCTGTGTTTTGGGGTAGATAAAAGAAAAGAAATTACCATTTGTGTGTACAGCCAGGCGCCATCTTAGGAAAACAGACTAGTGAAACTCTTTGCTATGTGAGCTGAACTGTGAGCAAATTGTGTTTGATTTTAGTTCGCATTGCCAGCTGTAAATCTTGCTCATTGATTTGCATGAATGACTGCAAAACCTCTTGCATGGAAGATTCCATGTCACAGTTCAGCTCTCGTAGCACGGCGTTTGTAGTTCGACTGGTCGAGTGTGTTTCCCGAAGATAGCGCATGGCTGTATACACAAACGGTAATGTCTTTTAAACTACATTTTTAATAAACTGTCTGTACTTTTACAAAGTTCTCAATGCTTCGGTTTGCATGTAAGGGCCCTCATTATGCTACCGTGGAAATGTGGTGCTATTTTGAGCCTTGTAAGTGGTATATAATAGCGATTTATTTTTACTTTTTTCATGCCCACATAACTAGCATTATAAGGTAATTATCAGTTCGCACTAAAACTGGGCACATTCGATTAGCATGAAAACATATCCCAGAAAACGGTATACTCGGTACCATTGTGTTATTAACCCCTAGGTTCATTTTGCGCCAGAGTTGTCCTTTAAGAGGGTCCCTCTTTCTGTCTTTATCATGTCGTCTATCTTTGTACTATTGTGTTTCTAAGTATTGGGTGTGATCAGAATAAAAAAATGACTTCAGCCTGAAACATTTATAAGAATGTACGTATGTGCATGCACATGTATATTTTTATAAAAACTCCCACTATAAAAAAGCATCTGCTAAGTGCCTTAAATGTAAACGTGTGTGTGTGTGTGTGAAAGGTCTTAAATCCCTAGAGAATGATAACACATAATTGGATGTCATTAACCCTCAATGCATTAAGCATACTCATGGTATGATCTTGATTAAACAAGAGGTAAAATGTCATGTTTATTTGAAGCATCTGACTGTTCTTTATTGATTTTAGGACCTGGGGACTGAAGCTGTCTTGTGAGCTCCCTCCACCAACTTCATCTTCTGCCTGCTTGTATGTGAAATGCACGACAGAAGCACAAAGAGCTCTGCTGTCTTATTATATAAGTAGGTTTGCCCAGAGGAGCAGTCAGTGATTAAAGAGAATATGCTCTTTTTAATAACATATGCGCAATGTTCTGGAGGCTGTTTGTTCTAATTGGTTTAGACAAGAACAGTATCCCAAATCGGACTCCATTCCCATTGTAGAGCCCCAACAGGGCTCTGATGAGAAGTAGTGTTCCATTTGAAAATAGAGCGCATTTTGGGAAGCACTAAGGGCGACCAGAAGAGCCTCTCGGATCCAAATTGAGGTTCGATGGAGACGCTTGTTGGGAAAATTATCTAGTAAGACAAAACTTCTGTAGTTTTTGGGGGGGGGTTTGTACTTTTGGCCTCAAAGAAAAAGGAATTTCCTTACAGACAATTGTTTTTATTAGCTAAATCCTAATGAATATATTCTGTGAGTAAAATATAATAACCTGCCATTGGATTAGATTTGTTTTGGAGATTGCTAATTGTGCTGTAATATAATTAATTTACAAGCATTAAATCAGTGACAAAAATAATTATTTATCACCTTACATTTATGCTTGAACATGAAACAATTGGACTCTGTGAAAATGTAAAAAAATTATAATTAGAACGCAGTTCTTTCAAAACCTCTATTAGTATTTAAGCAGTACTTGTTATTCCAGTGACCAATATTGAACTCACAGACTGGTTTGGGTATTGTGTTTAAACTACTGCAAGGTCCACTCACTGACATGCTTAGCCTAAATGTTTTTGTAATTAGAAGTTAGTTGTAAGGTTGAAAATGCCATCCTGGGAATGTAGAATCAAACAACACAGGTCCAAAAAAAACTGAATGTTTTCCATTCACATGCAGTACATGCAGATTGTCGAGAGGCGCCTGTCACACTTAAGGAAAATCACTGGTTGAACTGTGTTCTAAGTTGTCGACATCATTTTGATTCGTTAGCTACATATTCATTATCGCCACTTACCGCACGTGCATGGCTCCCATGGTAAACACACAACAACACCTCTGTCTTCTCATCTCCATGCACCTCCAACAGGTGTTGTTGGGTCCCAGGGACAAGCCGCCAGGAAATATGCCTGTTAAAAGCTGCCTGGAACTATGCCTGTTAATTAAGCTTACATTCTCTGTTAAATTGTGCCATCTTCCACTGCCACTGCACAATTCAAACTGGTTTCAGAAGTCACAAGATAAGACTTTGTGTTTTTTGTTGGTGCGCAGAGAGAGAGAGTTTAAATAAATAGAATCAATGTTTATTCTCCCCCCACTTTATCACCCATTTCAAGTTTATTTTGACTGGAATCATAACTACCATACAGACCTGTCAAATCACAAGAGCTTCCAATGGATTGAGCAAATTTCCGAATGCTTTAAATGTTCCTCTAAGGTGTCTGCACCAAAACATTCAAAATTTTGACCACCACTCTAACCCACCTGAGGAAGTCGCTAGGGTACGATGAGACCAGGAAATCCCACTGTGGATGCTGGTCAATTTCAATCTCCCTCGGGGCTTCCAAGCTACTCGTCAGCTAACGGCACAGTAAAACGCTCAAACCTGGACTGTGATGGTAAGAATGGTGATATGAAAGAACACAAACTACAATCATGGACGACAGAGACCACAAACAAACCAAATACAGTCTTAAAATAGCACTCAGACAATCTGGTCTAACCAAATCACCACAGTACAGTCATGGTCCATAGTTTGAGAATGGCATCTATACAAATGTTCAAAATGTCTGCTGCCTCAGTGTTGATGGTGGCAATTTGCATATACTCCAGAATGTCATGAAGAGGGATCAGATGAAGACAAGGTGAGCGCTACCATCAGTCCTGTGTCATGCCAACAGTAAAGCATGCTGAGACCATTCATTTGTGGGGCTGCTTCTCAGCCAAGGTAGTGGGCTCACTCATAATTTTGCCTGAGAACACAGCCATGAATATAGAACGGTACCAACACGTCCTCTGAGAGCAACTTCTCCCAGCCATCCAAGAACAGTTTGGTGATGACCAATGCCTTTTCCAGCATGATGGAGCACCTTGACTTAAGGCAAAAGTGATAACTAAGTGGCTCGAGGAACAAAGCATCAAAATTTACTATAAAAATGGCCAAATGAAAGCCCACCAGTACCTGATGTTCCTAATGACTCAATGTGTTGTGCCAGAGGGGCGGGGGATGAGGCAGGGTACACGGAGAAAGAGCTACACTAGAGTGTACCATTATCCATTTTATATCTTATGTGTTAGCAAGGCTATTTCTGTAACAAATCATTTTATTGTGAAACCATAGGCAAACAGAAATGGTGAGAGCTTTGGTTTAACAAAAAAGAACATGAACATGTTCGATGTGTAATGGAAAACCCCAAAAATATATATATAAAAAACAACACAATTAAATGTTAAACATTTTATACATTAAACACAATAATGATTTTTTTTTTAAATACAATTAGGCTAATTAACAAAAATAAAACATTGAGACACCACAGGATGACTGTCAACACAACACCCTGTAGTAAATCCAGTTAGTTTGTTTACAATCCTTCTGTAAGTATTGAATGTTCTTGGAGATTGCGTCTGTCCTTGCGTCTGTCTGCTTTGCCGTTTGGTCTCTGTTTCTGTGGTTCCTCAGCTTTGGCTGCTTTGTGTGTATGATGCTCGACAAGTCCTCTCCAGTGTTTCAGGACTACTCCATCATACACGCAGACAGAGTAAAGCCTCCTACGGAAGCCTATTAGCAGCCCAAAAATAGGCCCGTCTCGCTTTCACAATGATCTTCAGACCAGGAGAAAGAGAGGGACGGAAGGACATACAGTAGATACAAAGGGAGGAAGGGGATGTGAGATAATGGGATAAAGTTACAACTATTAAACCAGCGAGAGAAAGGTTGATGCGGCAGGAAATGGAGCAATAGAGATCAAGAAGAGGCAGAGAGGACTGAGGGAGACATCCTCGTTATCTTGTGTAGGGAGGTGATGAGGAATTTCTACCAGCAGGTTGGGAGTGGCCGAGACATGGCACTCATGTTGCCAGATCCTTCTTTTGGCAAAATCACAGCACTGTTTTAACATCAACATTGCTCTCGCCTGAAATATGCCAAGGAATGGATAAATCCTTATGTTTCTTCTTTTTACTTTGTTGTTTGTAATTCACCACTTTACCCAAAACTAATAATTAAGTCCAGCTTTAAGAAAAGGGAAAATTGTTTACTCCAAGCTGTGTTTATCCTCTTCTTTGTTCAGCCGACTCTGCTGTTTTTGTCAGTGCTCAATAGTTTTTGGGAGGAAAAGCCTTCCAAACACTATCAAGCCTGAACGCAAAATCGATAAAGTTACAGATACGGTGGGCAAATCTGAAATGGACAAAATATGCTGGAGTAAGAAAGGTAGAGAAAACAAGAAGTGTAGAGACTGGGGATTGGATAAGCCCGGTCTACAAACTAGCCAGAACTCTCTCAGGATGGAAATTGACTGTCCGTCTACGAAGGGTTTGAATTTCACAAATTGAGCAGCACATTTAATGTAACCGGGTCGCTAACCTCTAGTTTCACTTTCTGCATTAATGGCCAGGGTTCTATGTGTAGTGATTGCAGAGTTTCTGTTTAACTTGTGGTGACTGTATGAACATTTCTACTTCTCTTTTGTGGGTCCGCTGAGATTCAGTGTTCCAGGTTTGTGTACAGGATACTGTATTCCAAGGGGACTGTGGTGAGGCGGGGAAAACACAGAGGAGTTCAACACTAGGGATGTGCTCTGGTTCTTCTCTGCCCGATACTTGGTAACTATTATAAGCAAAGAAAGAATCTGTAAGGAGAATGAACTGATTATTACCTGCACAAATGTGGAAAAATAATATTGATGATGTACTGCATAAATAAAAATGCTTTCAGGAAATTTCTGAAGAATTTGATATGTTAACATGTTTTAAGTTGTTTGATTAAAATGTATTTTGTGCCCTATAAAATTCATTTTATTTTTTGTTCAGTTTTTTAGGTTTTTGTTCTTCCTGATAGTTTAGCTTTCTCCAAATCACACATTTTTAACAACAACCAAAAATATTTGATATTCCCCTTATTTCCAGGACATCGAGAGTATTGGGACAATTGGATTCACAGATGTTTCCATTTAGTTAGATGTATTTCATCAGATCTTTTGTACTGACATGATAGAACTGTCAATGACAAGTCTCGATTGTAGGCTTTGTGTTTGCCTTTGAAGTAAGCTTTTGATGTATGTCAATGAAAGAACGAGTTGTGGACTGTGGAGACAGAGGGTACATGTATCAGGGTGATGGAAAGAGGAAAGTATGGAAGAAAAAATCAAATGATCCACATCATACCACCTCTGTGAAAATGTGTTAATGTATGACTTGGGCATCTATTGCTGCCACTTGAATAGGCTCACTTGTCTTCATTTATGATTAAACAGCCGATGGCAGCAGCAGAATGAATTATGTTGTTTACAGAAACTTTGTCTGCTAAAGTAAATGCTTCCAAACTTTATTGGGCAGCCCTTCGTCATACAGCAAGAGGCAGAACCCAACCAGGGATGTGTAAGGGTGAACAAGAGGTATATTTTCACTTTAGTACAAGCCTGGCAGAGCAGCACCTGAGTAGATACCCAGCTTCTGGTGGTGTGAATGAATTGTACACCCAAATATTGAATACAAATGGTATGCAGTCAAATACTACAAATAATTAATTTCAACCATTTATATATTTGTCCCAATACTTTTGGTCTTTTGAAATTGTGGGACTTTGTATCCAAAAGAACAAAATCATCTTTCACAGTACCCACACTTACTAAGTGTACTGTACATGGCCTTTAATTTGGAACCAGACCAGAATATCATGTATGGAAACTGGTTTTACTCTAGCGTATGATTGGAGAGTTTGTTAAATGGCCCCTGGATTGTTGAACATATTTCTTTCCAACCTGGCATGTGTTGCTTTCTAGTTAACATTTTATGAAAAAGGTTTTTGGGAAATCCTTTTCATCTGCCAGAAGGCATTACATTAGCATAATTGCTAGTGGCCATACAATGTAGTGGACAAACGTACTCTCACAAAGAGTGGCATTCTCATAGTGCCTCTTCAGACAGCATTTTCTGAATGTGTTTGGACGCATTACAGGTAGTTAATTTGTTACTGTAACTTCAATATTTTGTTTCATTTTAACAATTGTTTAAACAGAGAGAATCATGGGGGGTCCTCGTGGCATAGTGGGCTAAGTTGCTGCATTGCAGGACAGTCTGCTTCATGATAGTCAGTGGTTTGACCTCCTGCACCAGGCAGTGCAAATTGGCATAACGCTGCCTGGGATTTTTAGCCTGGGAGAACCCCGACTGACTTCTGTCAAATTTAGATTTGCTCTGCAAGTCAGTCTGGCCAAGAGCCCATTCAAGCCCATTTCCAATATTTCCAAATCGAGGCACCAATCACAACCGTTGAGGCGGGCTTCATACGATGACGATAGCGCAGCTATATACTGTCATTGGTTGAAGCAGACAATTACAATGATGGCAGCTGTTTCCTTTTTGTTAAAAACCGAGCAAAGAACAACACTCCAAGCCTTCATATCTAAAAAAAGATGTTGTCGCGGTCTTGCCGACTCAATTAGGCAAAAGTCAGATATATCCAATTGCGGCGAGAGGCATTTGAGCGGCGTCCGTTGGTGACACCCCTTTGGAAATGGGCTGTGAATGAACCTTGCCCAGACCCACTCTCAGTCAGCACTGAGAAGGGTCTGGTTTTAACCAGGCTATGGGATTTTGGTTAGGTAAGTCAGATTATCTATCATGTCATGTCGCTCTCCAGTGACTCCTTGTGTCCAGATCAGGTGCCTGTAAATTCATTCGCGGAAGTATAGTCGGTGAACGAAATCATCTCTTGCATGATCTGACTAAAGACTTCCGTGTTGTATGAACAGTGCGAAAATGATCTTTGACTGGGCAACATGTGGTTGGATGAACCATGTGCGCACCCCTCGCCATCCCACAGACCTGTATAAGGAGTTGCAGAGCTGCCAACAAGGCAGGGTTAGAGGGAATTGGAAAGGGAGGAAAAATTTGAAATATTTGCGGAAGAAAATACCCAGAAAAAATCAGACTGAGGTCAATGGTCTCTTCCAACTGAGTACATTGTACAGAACATTTTAAATTCCAATGAACACAGTTAATGATGAATTATGTAACTTTACCATTTCCGGAGATAAACATTATTACTTTACATAATTTGCATTGCTTGTTAGATGTTGTAAAATGATTTTGCCATACAAATATTGTATATATTATGCATAACTTAATGTTTTAAACACCTGGATCCAATATGCTTACTAGTCCTAAAACACAGTTGTTGTATATTTTTACATGAGGCAAATATTGTAAATAGTACACATATAATATATGAAATAGTAGACATATACACTTTTCCACAACTATGAATGAGCCTGAGGTATGTCCATCACTAAATCAGTCTCTTGAGTATGTAAAGTAAATATACAAATGTCAAACAATGTCTGGCCTCTTTGGAGACCGGAGTCCCAACCATATGGAGTAAACAGACTATATAGTATACCTGGTTGATTTTCATATATTTGAGTTTTGTCATTCTTAGATTTTATAGCCAGATTACAGTTTTTTCCGATTGCTAAAACACTAACAGTGAATGCTCAGACCAAAGTGTCGAAACCGTAATGTTTGCATGCATTTGGTACACTCAGGCACCAAATGAATAAACACAATGTCGGCATGGCACCGTAAACAATTCTGTAACACACGGTGCAAAACACTACACACATCGTGCATGTGTTACACACATTGGCCAATGATGAAACACTCTGCAGTCAGCACGTCAGTTCCATAGTTAAAACACACACAACATTAGCAACAGACCCGCACACACAGTAAAACCCTTAACCTGTATCTTAACACCAATCAGTCACTGTATATAATTCAGGTATGAGCACCTGTTGTGAGACAATCATGAATATGGAGGCTTAAGGACCAAGGGGAAGGAGAAGATGAGGAAGAGACGGGAAGAGGGAGAGGAGAACGAGGAAGAGACGGGGGAAGAGGGAGAGGAGATAGAGGAAGAGACTGGTAAAAACCAGACATCAGGACTGAAACATCATTGGCCAAAGGGCCATCAAGATTGTCGCCGGGCAGTGCGGGGCAACATCACCATGTGTGCCGACATTAGTGGTCAGGGGGTCCTCCATCACCATGCCACCCTGGGTCCATACAACACTGCACACATACTGACATTTCTGCATGCACTACATGCCGCGGTCACATAGGAATCTGGTCCGGGACTAATTTGCCAACCACAACCATTTCATGGTGCTGTACCTGCCCCCTTATTCCCCGTTCTTCAACCTGATAGAGGAATTATTTTCAGCATGGCGGTGGAAGGTCTATGACCGCCTACCACATGCACGCGTGCCGCTCCTGTGAGCAATGGAGGAGGCATGCGGAGACATCGAGGTGGGGCCTATCTACGGGTGGATACGCCACACCTGGCGATATTTTCCCCATTGCATTGGCGACAGAGACTATTGCCTGTGATGTGGACGAGGTGACGTGGCCCCAAACGACGGAGTGATCCCTGACTTGTAACAGGAGTTGTTTTGCTACCTGTACAATGTATCACTGAGGCTTGGTTGCCTCCACAGCAGAAGGGCAAGAGAGTTGAAGTTCAAGAAATGTGTCACAACTGTTGTTGATGTTGTGGGTGTAGGTGTTGGAGAGACAGAGGCTGATGCAGGTGAAGTGTGCTGAAAGATGCTTACTGAACAATTGAATGTGAGGAATACTATCATAGTTACATATAGGTACTGACTAACATGTAAAGTATATCGAAGCTGCACAACGGATACTGTATAGATATACTGTAAGATACTGTAAGATTTGCTATGCTCTATCGCGGCATAGATGTGAATGCTAAATACATAGAGCATACACCTGGCTCAAGATAATGAATCCATTATTTAGTCACACTTAGTGGTGAAGACACAATCAATAATGGACACTTACAATGTCCGTCCGTCCCATAACAACCTGAAATGCAGCGATCCTCACATTCTCACCCCACACAATAACAGGAATGAAATTCACAATAACACTCGCTGACCATTCTGAAACACTGGGACTATATAGACATCTTGATTACTCATCACACGCCGGTGTGGGTATTTACCCGGAACACCATACATGCATAACGAGCAACCAAGTGCCCCCCACAGGTCCCAGTGACCAGGGGGCGGCGCACTAACCCATGAACAAAGCCACACAATATGAACTAAAGTATTGTGTATAAAGTATTCATCTAAACAACTCTGGACTGAGAATGCTTGCAGGCCATCTGGAATACAATATCCTCAATTCTTCCATATTTTCACCAGAGAAGGAAATAGAAAATAAACAGCAATACTCTCCTATCAGGCTGATTTCTGAAAAACTGAGGAAAACAGTGGGCGAAATGGATCAGCTACTTTCTATTCAACAGTGATATCATGCACACCGTGCGACTATTAACATGTGGCATGGCAGTTTTTGTGAAATTCAGATGGACAGTGATGTTACAGTGCATGATGACTCTAATAAACACTGCAAAGCTGGTGTTAGACAGGTCAATCTGTATTCAAACAATAAGTGATAAGAACAATGTTGTGAATTCGATGACACCAATGCCTATTACTGTTTCGACTAGAACGAGGGCAAAAAAAATCTATCCAGTTTATTCTCACCCTGTATTCTCTTCAAACCTGATAAACGTCTCCAAACACAAAATAGCTTTGGAGCAAAATCTAACAAAATAGATAAAATGGGTAGGTCTGAAGTAGCTACATTATTCTATATCTTATTATATCTTATATCTTACTTATGTGTGGTTTGAGTGTAACATGCAATAAACCAATCAGAGCATCATCTCACATTCCATTTAAAAGCAGGTTTGCTTGTTCCATGGCAGATTGCTATTTTAACGGTGGATAAAAAAAATGTCACAAAGACATACTTTCCAATGTTTTGGGCTTACTCTCACTGAATTACGAGGTTATGAATGCATGGTGATATATTTGCAATGTAGTGTAACATTAGAGTGAAGTTACTTTGCTTATATCACTCTTCTGTCAAATAAGCTTTCATCTCCCGATCTGCTGCGGGGGCATTTGGTTTAAGTGGCAATGGCACATGCATTTCAACATCACGTCTCCTTGAGTCCTCTAATATTACCTCATTTATGTCATCTACACATCCATGATTCATGGAAATTTTGTGTAAAACACAACAAGACACAAAGAATGCTGCGACTTTTTGAGTAAGTGCCTCTTGCTTTCTCCAAACACCTGAAGCGCATTTTCAGTGTGCCAAAATGTTCGTTCAATTAGGCGACACTGTGTTTTTGTGTGTGTTTTCGATTAAGTAACATTTCAGGCACTGTTTCTGGCATCAGAAATGGTGTCATCAGCCATGTCTTTAACGGATAGCCGTTGTCCCCTTCACAGCCACCCATCCAAGGGGGGTTTCCCCTCAAAGATGGCAGAGATTGCCAGTATAAATTAGTCTTGGCTTGAGACAGGGTAATTCGCAAAGACATGGGTGATTTTACTATTAGCATCGCAAATGACTTGTATGTTGATTGAATAGGTTCCCTTGCGGTTGATGTATATCAGTGCAAATAATTCATTCTGAATAATTTCAGTAAATGTGTAGGATACATTAGATGTATGCCTATTTTTTCACATGTTTGGACACCACAATGATTTCCTTCATGTGGTAATACTTTTCCTTGTAATTATGTATGGGTTGCAATAAATGAGTCTGTGTAAATGAGAGGAGCAAATTGTATGCACGTTGTGCACATGCTACATTATGCCTAAGCATGTACCCCTAAAATAGCATCTGAATAACACACCACTGACTTTTAACCAGGTTTTTCCTGGTCTGTGGCGGAATTGTTTTTGGGAACTGCAAGATAGCACCAGGGAACGTTTGCGCCGGAATCTGCCCCTTCTTTTCGCTGAACCGCCCGACGAATGCAAGTTCATTCCCTAATTTACCGATGCTTGTCTGTGGAGGGAAAGGTCCCTATGTGTCGGGTGCAAGATAGGAATGATACATCCGTTGGTGTAAATAATAAATTGCGCTGGGTGTAAGGCCCTATTACTTTATTCACTCAGTGAAACAAGGGAGACAGGGGGGTGAAATAGCTGTGATTTACCATGAATATTTTTGCTGTACAAAGGTCAATCTGGGAGAGTTCTCAACATTTGAAAATGTGGCTCTCAACGCAGAAATACCAGGGTTGATGTTAACAATCTATTGACCACCAAAACAACTTCCAGCCTTCCTACCAGAATTCTCTGAAATACTGTCACTGACCATCCT
Organism: Umbra pygmaea; assembly: GCA_016801145.1. Lineage (NCBI taxonomy): Eukaryota > Metazoa > Chordata > Actinopteri > Esociformes > Umbridae > Umbra > Umbra pygmaea. The sequence goes on from JACXGM010002299.1 coordinate 33,215, forward strand.
CAAACCTGATAAAATTGATATAAACGGTGACCTAAACATTCACGTAAATAATAATGCTGACAAGTATGCAATGGAATTCATGAACTTTCTGCATCATTTTGACCTTACTCTTCAAGTCTCACAACAAACTGTAACGACAAGCCAGTGTGGGCTGGCGTGGCATGGACTAAGATTGTACTCCTTAAACATATTGTATATTTTCGTTTAAGTTTGTGTTGTCATTTTTACCAGTGCATTGCATTTGAGTTCAATATATATTACTGTCCCTTTAAGTGCTTGTGACAACTCTTTCTCTGGTTTGGCCATTTCTATGATAGGGTTTAGGTTAGGTTGGTATCTTGTAGATCTGATGATTAATGATTATGTTCAGCTGTGTTCTATTAGCCAGTTAGTTTGCTATAGATAAATGGTGGCCAAACGAGAGGTGTCGTCATTGATGAATATCTGTTCTTTGTGTGGAAGGCTGTCCGGGAGCTACACCATTTTAATGTAAGTTGTGAAAAGTGTGTTGTTGAAGTTTGGAAGTGTGTGTATGCTCTGTACTTGTAAGTTAGCTGTCAAAGTCCAATGCTGCTGTGAGAGCATGGTAACATATATGGTATCGTTGTGCACTCGCATTTACTTGTTCACCTGCAACTGACCTAGGTTGTGAAAAGAGTGTGGTATGTGTTTGAGTTTATGCATAAGGCCTACCTATACATATATATATTAGTTTTCAGTGTTTATGCCACTGTGAGAGCATAATTATCTATATAAGTATACCCGTTGTCCACTCGCTTCAGCTGTTCACTTGCAACTGCATTACATGTATGTTTTCCCGGATAGTCCCTGCTCGTTCTCCCTCGCTCTACAGCACACCGCACCGTGACACAAACACATAAACACGGAAACACATTTGATTTAATAATGACAAAGGATTACATATACAAGATCTTTCTGTGACAAATGTCTGCCTCTACAGGAACAAGGTACAACATGTAGTACCAGAAAATCAGAAAAATCAGAAAAGGATACATAAATGAAGCAGCAATCAATCAATCAATCAATCAATCAATTATTCAATCAAATTTAATTATAAAGCCATTTTTACAACAGCAATTGCCACAAAGTGCTTTGAAAGACACCAGGCCCGAGATCCACAAGAGCAAGCAACACAAGTGATGCACAGTGGCTAGGAAAAACTCCCTAGTAGGTGGGACCCAGGATGAAACCTAGAGAGAGGCCAGACTCAAGGGGGTGGCCAGTCCTCTTTTGGCAGTACCGGGTGGGGGATCTGAAGGTACAAAGCCCATTATAATAAGGTCAATCAGTGTTCAATTATTGTCCAACAATGAAGATAGAAATGGGTGGGCTGTGACCATAGTCTGTGTAGCATCAACACAGTTCGGTGGTCTTGTGAAGGGAGGTGAGTCCCACATATTAGGGAGTTGTTCGTAGCCATTGTGCATAGAGCAAAACCTTTCAAAATGTGTAGGTGGACTTAATTTTAGTACAAACACAGTGCATGAGATGGTAAATAACTAAATAATACTCTGACAAATGTTCTAGACAAAGTAACCCCAATTCAGGCAAAAAAGAGGTTAGGAGAGAAAGCATCCCCATGGATGAATAGCTCTCTCCGTGAACCAATAAGAGCAAATAGGGCAGCTGAAAGAAAGTTGAGAAAAACTGGACTTTAGGTTCATCTTAGTATCTACAAAAAATCTTTAACGACCTACAATAACACTGTACGTGCTGAAAGAAAGAACCACTTTTCCAAAATCATTATAGAAAGTGGAAATTACCCCAAAATACTATTTTCAACAATAGACAAACTGCTAAACCCTGCCCTTATTCCTAAATGAAGTCAAGCCTCTGAAACTAAATGCAAGGTTTTTGCATCTTTTTCTAATAACAAAATCACAACCATCAGAGCCAGTATTACCACAACAAATATAAACTTCCCAAGCAAACCTTGTACAAACCACATGAAGACATTTAACAACATTGCTACTGACGACCTTTAAAAGATTGTTTGAGTAAATCTACCACTTGCGCTATCGACCCTATCTGGACCACTCTTCTGAAAAAAGTTTTAAATAGCAATCTCATGCTCTGTTCTAAATATTATAAATAAATCTCTTCAATCTAAGGTCTGCCCAAATGCATACAATAACATTTCAGTCAGGTTTTAGAGCAAATCATAGTACAGAAACAGCACTGACCAAAATAGTAAATGATTTAGGACTTGGATGCAAAGTCTCTGGTCCTAGTCCTCCTAGACCTGAGTGTAGCATTCGACACCATTGATCATGATATTCAACTAGACCAACTGGGTCGGTCTCTCAGAAAATGTCCTCAGTTGGTTTCAAACCTACATTACAAGCAGAATATTCTTTGTCAGTCTTGGTGACCATGTATCCGAGGAACATGAAATATCAATCAATCAAATTTATTTATAAAGCCCTTTTTACAGCCACAGTTGTCACAAAGTGCTTTGACAGACACCCGGCCCGAGACCCCCAAAAGCAAGCAACACAAGTGATGCACAGTGGCTAGGAAAAACTCCCTAGTTGGAGGGACCTGGGAAGAAACCTAGAGAGAGGCCAGACTCAAGGGGGTGGCCAGTCCTCTTCTGGCTGTACCGGGTGGGGGATCTGAAGGTACACAGCCCATTATAATAAGGTCAATCAGTGTTCAATTATTGTCCAGCAATGAAGATATGATGGGTGAACTGTGACCATAGTCTTTATGTAGCATCAATACAGTTCGGTGGTCTTGCGAAGGAAGACTGTGAAGCCGCCTGGAGATGAAAGCTAGCGTCATCGGGTGGAAACGGGATCATCAACCGCACTGACATGGGATCCAACATCCTGTCGCATGTTCCAAGGGTCCCCCTAGGATGAACATGACATCAGGAACATTAGAGTGGGCATACCTTGTGTCTAGTACCTTGACACAGCTCTGACCCCAAAATGAATATATAAAACCCTAGTCCCCTGGCACATAAACTATTGCAGCATAACATCTGGGGCTGAGACAGGGGGGGACAAGAGACGTGGTCCTGCACAATATACTATGCGGTGTTGCACAAGGAAGCTGTCTTGCTCCACTACTTTTTTCACTATACATGCTTCCACTAGGTGATGTCATCAGAGAACACAATGTACATTTCCACAGCTATGCTGATGATACACAGCTATACATTTCTGTAGAGCCAGATGACATTGATGCAATAAGCCCACTCTCTAGGTGTCTAATTGCCATACATAATTGGATCAGTGCTAATTTCCAAAAATGAAATCCTCTTAGTTGGCCCCAAAGTCTAAAGAATGAAAATCAGCATTAGCCTTGGTATCCTGACTTCCCTGCTCAAACCTAAAGTAAGGAGCCTGGGGGTTATTTTAGACTCTGACCTAAGTTTACCTCCCATCTTAAAGGTGACCAAAACCTCTTACTTTCACATCAGAAATATTGCTAAAGTTAGACTATTCATAACCCAGAAAGATGCAGAGAAACTAATTCACACATTTATTACAACTAGATTAGACTACTGCAACGCCCTCCTTACAGGCCTCCCAATAAAGTATTTAGAGAAGATTCAACTTATCCAGAACTCAGCAGTGAGACTTTTAACAAGAACAAAGAGGCAAGAATGTATATATTATTTCTCCAGTTCTGAAGTCATTACACTAGCTGCCAGTTCCCCGCAGGATTCATTTTAAGGTCCTTCTGCTTGTTTATAAAACTCTAAATGGCTCAGGACCAGCCTATTTTTCAGATTCTCTAAAATCATATGTTCTCCAAAGGGCCCTCAGATCTTCAACACCTAACATGCTAATGGTACAAACCCCACTCACAGAAAAATTGGAGATGCTGCCTTTTTTCACTATGCTCCAAAGCTGTGGAACACAATACTAAAGAATAAAAAAAATAAAGTAAGCATAATCTATTGATATATTTGAAAACATATCTTTTCACTTTAGCCTTTAAGTAAGACAGCACTCAATTGCTTTTATGCTTTCCTTGTTTTAATATGTTTCTTTACATTTGATATTTTTATTTCATTGCCTGCAAACGTGATCTATGCTTTTTATGTTTTTACATTTCTTTTTCTTTAATTGATGTATATGTTTTTATTGATGCAAATTTCATTTATTTTATTTGACTTTTATTGATGTAAAGCACTGAGCCGCATTTCCTGTACGAAAGGTGTTAGATAAATAAAGGTTTATAATTGTTATTGTTATTATTATTATAAAGCACCACACATTATAAATCATAAATACTCTTGCATTTAACATAGGTCCTGCCATGACACACTAAAGTCCATATGTGTTGTGTCATGACAAAATGTCCTCTAACGCACATCTCGAAAAGCCGTGCTGCTTTTTATTGCACCTCTTGCTCAACCTGGTCATTTTAAACAGTGCACATACAGTACTTTATACTTTATCGTAATGCATTTCTGTTGTCAGTGACCACGATTGAGCTTGCAGGTGCCCGGACCACCAGAAGAAGTCACTAGAGAGGAACAAGTCAAGGAATCTCCAGACCATAGAAATAGAATGGATAGAAAGGACATTGAACTGTTTGGCGTGGTCATTCGATTATTTCACAACAAAATGGCTATTGTTGTAAGTTGTCACGGTGACAACACGCAAATCGGTTTAATGTGGAAGTAGGCCGCTACATCTTTGCAATGGATTGGTACATGTAAAAAAATGGCTGCCGGTCTGACCATTCTGCTACATTGATTTGAATTGGAATGTCCTTTCTATCCATCCTATTTCTATGCTCCAGACACAAGGCAGGTGACATTGAGACAATTTTACCATCTCACCATCATCTGGACCAGTGCACTAATGGTATGCAGTGACTAGGATACAAACATCTAACTGCAATGACACCAGTATACTGCCAGGCAGTGACCGCTGCATCACTCGGGGGCTTTGTATAAGGAATCTGATTGGCCATGCTGTGTGAGTCTTAGTTCCTGCTTGTGGCTGTGGCATGTCATGCCTCAACTATGTGTACATTTGTGTCTGGGGCTTTTGTAGGGGGGACTCCAATAAGTCTTCAGTGGAGACAAATGTGAAGAGACAGCTAGTGGTCTCTCACACACACACGAGCCCCTGGGCTGACATATTGTGTTACCGGTGGGTCAGCTGGAGGACGAGTGCTGGGTCATAGAACAGGACAAGCAGACGGACAGACAACCGAGATTTGCAAACACACACACACACACTATAAAACTGACACCCACTTAAAGCTAACATGCTATCACTTTCGCTTAACATATACTCTACCTATACACCACAAAACACCATGTGCACACATATGAATAAATAAGCACTGTTCACCCACTATTGCAGTACAGGGTGTAGACAATGGCTCATATTTTTTTCTTTTTCATAGAGGTGGCTGAAAAGAAAATTGTGTTGACTATATCTTTGTATTTCCTGTCAATATGCTGATTTCCTACTGCACGCACAGCAGACGGCTTGCATGTTTTTAATTTGTTCACTGGTGACTGCCAGATCAGAGGCCTTGTCAGTGTGCTCTGGTGAATAGAGGCCCTTGCTGTCTTCCCTCTTACAGTACAATGCTTTCAACCCAAGTACGATGGGCTTTTGTTATGTTGCCATGCCATGTAAACGCACTCCCTTTCATGTATCAAACTGAGAGAACAGTTGAAGTGCAAAAACCTTCCCGGAAAAGGTAAAGAGGGTGTGTAGTCTGGAAAATTATTGTGACTTTCTGTTTGAGATTGCAGGCGCTTGTGATTTGGCTTCTGTGAATGCGTGTTGTGTTCTTTTGCGTGCGTCTGTTCTGTCACTCATGACTCGATGTGTTCTGACTGTAACTGTAGCAGACTTTCCAGGCTTTCTCTCTGTGTAGAAACACTGTGTGTCGCCAAAGATATCCGCTGTGTAAAATGTGCTCTGCGGGCCTACGTTGAATCCCTACTCAGCACTACCAAGCACTTGAGCATCTGGTTTGTTCATTTCAAATAGATAAACACTAATGATATTTCAGTTCCCAAACTCTCGCTGTTTTCATAATTAAAAAGTGTTGTGCTATTATGTTTCTCTTTGGGTGTTGGCCTGCACCAACAAGATAAAATAAGCAGAATGGTTAGCCAAAACCTTTTTCTCTCATTTCAAAAGACCTTAGGTCTACCAACAGTCGACAGTACAATTGGTACAGTGCTCTTGAATGCCTTGTTTCATAGAGTGAATGATTTCATATTTATGTTAATTAAACAATGCATGCCTACGAAAGATTTGTTAACAAAGTAACGTAGCTCGCATTAACGTTTTATGAATGCGTTGACCAAATACCTCCTCCACTACAGCCCAAAGATGGCAGTGTATCCCTGCAGGGTGATCCATAGAGTACACATTAGGCAGCGATGTGCAGGTCAGAGAAATAGGACATTTATCCCCCATTAGAGAACTCTGCCTGACAAAGTGCACAGGGCGCTGCAAGAGAATACTAATCTATCTGATTTGTATGTGCTCTCTGGCCCACTATTCAACACAATAGCATTCATTTGGCAGAGGTGAAAACAAACCCAACCAACAACAGCCAATAAGGACCGGAGCTAGTATTTATCTCCCTCTTGTTGGCTGCCTGATAAATTTATGGTCAGAAAAGCACAAGGACACACACGTTTTCACATGCACACATGTAATATATGTATATGCCTACCTAGAAGCACACGCACATGTACACACAGTGCTTGCCTATATGAAATGCACTTGCGCCTCAGGATGAAATTTGAGAGTCAAGTTGAAAGGCTTAAAGAGACGGGTTCCTATTTGATTTGACATGAGAATCCTCGTGCAACAAGGCTGTCGATTCAAATGCTTATTGATATTTGTCTCTCAGTGACCCCTCATCCTGCGGGCACAGTTTAAGCATCCTCGTGTTACGAAACATGTCATCAGAAAGCCTATTTAATTATTCAACACACCCACTTGTCATGAGGATCAAATGTAAATGTGGGTGACTTTGCCCATAATTACTTGAGCAGGAACATGAATCGGATCCGTATTGACAGCTATAAACACTAGGGATTTCCTCTGAAAATGAAAAGCGTGTTTCTTCCCTGGGCTTTTTGTGTCTTATCTGGCATTTCAATTTCAAATGTGATGTTTGTCTTCTTCCGGAGACGCCTAATTCCCACACATAATTGATATTCATTTTTGAAAGCAAATAGTTCAAGGGAACTGTGGGTCCACAGAGTAATATCTTATTTACAGAATAACCTTCTTCATTTTTCGCGGCTTGTGTTTGATAGAGAAGAGCAGAAAATCTGTGATTGGTCTATTTAAAGGGGCTCTTTTATTTTGCGGGTATGAACTTATTATTGCTGTTATGATTTATTCTACATGCTGTTGTAAGTACCCTCCTCTGCCTGAAAACTGATTTCTGCAAAGCGTCATTTCCCATTTGATGGATATATAGTATGTAATATAGGCAATCATCCCCAGATAGAAATAAGTGCCAGCAAAAATGAGAAATTATGTGATAACTCATTTTCCACATGGTTCTATTGTTTGTTGTAGGTTTTCACCATACGTTTGTCTACTACATCTTTCCTGTTTCCAATACATAGTTTTTATCAAATATCTTATACTGTTTTGGTAATAGTAGTGAAAATGGGGAAAACTCTAGATGTGTTTGCACAATATAACAGTCATTTAAAGTTTTATTCCCACCATAAACAGTATTTTCTACCATACAAAAATGTCTAATATAGTGTATTTGGAATGGGTTTTCAAAAATGTAGATTATTTTCTATTAGTTGGATCCATTAAAACCAGAGTCGATTGATGTAAACAAATATGTATTTCTTAGAAATTCTTAATTGCATTACAGTAACCATCAGATATTTTTGCTTTTCTACTGATGATATCATATGTTGATGGTTGTTGCAGTTACAGGTAATAGTGTTTATATTATTTTGTTAGAAGAAATAATCATGGCGGTCACATTGATTGGTAAGATCCATCTGGTAAGGATGTGCTGTTTTCCTTGTTAAACAGGAAGATATTTCACCTGTGCGGGCCCATATTCATGAGCTGCTCGCACAGAGCTACAGCTGGAAGCACAGATGCTGACATGGCAAAAATGTCCGGTATATTCTCCCACTTATTGATGACACAAGATGTAAAAATTTCTTATCCCATGTTTGATTTGCACCGATTTGTTTACAGGGGAATTATGGTGGGCACCTTTTGAATCCAATGTCTCTGTTTTCTCATTTAGCGGATAAACCTTGTGAAAAAAAAACACTTTGTTTTGGTATTCATTGATTTAGATTTGTATTTCTCTTCAGATGGCATTTTCAGTAAATGCTTCTTAAGCAAATGACACTAAATGTGGGCTCATCTGGTATTTGTTAATACTAATTACATTAATATTGTAATTTCACTAATAATATTCTCTGTCTGTAATATGACAACCAATATTGTGGGTTTGATTTCAATTGGAACTTTTTATTATTGTCACCCTCTGTAAATAGTACATTATACTACAGATATGTTGACATAAGTGTACAGTAGTAACTGCCCAGTCAAAAGCAATAGTCTATGATTTGCTTAAGGCCGCATGGGGTTGCTTTCCTCTTCCGAAACATTAATATATATAATTTTTTCCAGCATTAATGAGCACATAGCAGGATTTCAGGATGAGGAGCAGGGGTCTTCAACCCTGGACCTGGAAAGCTACAGTACCATCCTGTAGATTTTCACTCCAACCATACATAATGTAGCCTCAACCAGCTCATTATTAGAAACAGGTGTGCCAGATTAGTGTTGAAGAGAAAACAATCATAACAGTAGCTCTCCAGGACCAGGGTTGGAGATCCCTGATTTAAAAAATAAGAATAATAAAGATACACATGAAGTTACGCACAGTACAATAACACAGTGCAGAATATTCAGAGTATGCAATAGTTATAATATACTGTACTGTCAGTGCAAATGGTGTCTAAGATAGAAGGGTAGATTAGTCGTAGATTTGAACTGCGTATGCTGTGGTAGAGTTCGTTGTCGTCGGATTGGCAGGTCGTGACAGCTGTACCGTGACTGAGGTCGGCATGGAGGGGAGTTCGGATGGGAGTATGGATGTTGCCGATGTAGGGACACATTTTAAGGAGTCACCGTATGTGAGGAAGAAGAAGAAGCATGCACAGGAGAGAGTGGGTGGTGAATATAGTTTGGGAGTGGTTGGGACAGCATGAAGAGATGTGGAGCAGGGATATAACGTTTTAGTGGTTTTACAGCCCAGACAGGTATGGTGATGCACCCGATCACACTCACTGACGCGATCAAGACACAGGTTGGGAGGGTGAAAGATGCAAGGTGTTTGAGTGGTGGCAGGGTACTTATTGTGGTGGGTAGTGAGTCACAATAGGATATATTACTGAAGTTGGAAGTGTTGAATGGGGGTAAGGTGAAATGTCAGGTGCCTGGGAGTGCAGCGAAGGTGAGAGGGGTGATCACAGGGGTTCTGTAGGATCTGTCAATGGCGGAGCTTAAAAAGGTGGTGTCGGGGGGGATTGTGGTGGAAGCGAGACGGATGAGCAGTAGGATGATGGGGTTAGAGAAGGTGAGTCCGACAGTGTTGTTGGGATTTGGAGGGCCGTTGCCGAGTAGGTTGCAGGTTGGGTTTCTCAGTTTTTATGTAAGGGAATATGTGCCACCACCACTGCAGTGTTTTAAATGACAGTGTATGGGGCATGTGGCTGCTGTGTGGACAGGACAGGTTAGGTGTGTTAAGTGTGGGAGCCCGCATGAGTATGGCAAGTGTGGGGAATGGGAGAAGGTGAGGTGTTGTAATTGTGGTGGGGAGCACAGTGCTGAGTTTGGGGGGTGTATGGTAGTGGGGAATAAGGTAACTTATGCTGAAGCGGTGTGGGGAGTGGGGGGCTTTCGGTTGCGTGTGCAGCTAGAGAAGGTGCAGGGCTGGTGTTGGGGGAAGGTATGTGTGTTCACAAGGTGGTGGTGTTGTCTGAGAAGTGTAAACATGAGTGTCTGTTTGGTAAGGATTCATTGGTGTTGGACAGGATTGGGATTTTGGCGTTTATGTGTTGTAAATATCGTTGATCAGGTAAAGAGAAGCTCTGCTTGGATAGATGTAGTGGTGCGTGCTGCTAGGGAGTATTTGGGTATTAATGACATTACGGGGGCGTTGATTAACGAGGTGTTGGTTGGGTCACAGTGTGATTGGGTTTAGCACCTGCACTCTTAGGATTGTGTTTGTGGTTCTTCAATGGAACGCAAGGAGTTTGGTGGCTAATGGACAAGAGTTTAAGAAGTTTGTGTATGGTTTGGATGTGGTGCCTGATGTGGTGTGTGTGTGTGTACAGGAAACATGGCTTAAACTTAGTTTGGACTTTGTGATTCCAGGGTTCAGGTCAGTCAGGTGTGATCAAGTGGAGGGCACAGGTGGGGGTAGTGCTACGTTTGTTAAGGACGGGGTGGATTATAGACGGGTGGAGGTTCAGGTCTGGGATTGTGTGGGCTGAGAGGTTATGGGTCTTAGGGAGAATATAGGGATTGTTAATTATTATATCCCCTGTGAACAGCTGTTGCTGGATAGTTTGGAAGAGGTGGGGTGTTGTGGGCTGGTGTGTGAGTGTTGGGAGGGGCACTAGGATTGATGTTGTAAGGAAAACAGAATAATGTTTAGATTTGACACTGGTGTCTGCTTCGTTAGCGGGGAGGTGTGAGTGGGAGGTGCGGTGTGAGACTACTGTAGGAAGTGATCACTACCCTGTAGGGTGTGTAGACAGGATAGAGTGGCATCTCATAGGTGGTGTTTTGGGAAGGCAGTATGGAAGGAGTATAAGCGCGTGTGTGAAGGGGTGTGTGGGCAGGTGTTAGAGGAGTCAGTCGATGCGTGTGCAGAGTCGGTGACGGCCGGGGGTTTAGCATCGGCAGTGCTGACGATTCCGGTGGCTAAAGGTGGAGGTCAGAGGAGTGTGGTGCCGTGGTGGGCGGATGACTGTGGGAAAAGTGTGAAGGAGAAGGATGTTGCTTTAAAAGTGCTGAGGGCAGGTCTGGTGGAGGTAATGTGAGGGATTAGAGCAGTTTCAAGGAGGACGATTAAAACAGCTAAAAGGGAGGCATGGCGGGAGTTCTGTTCAACTTTTTGGAGGGGGACAGGTCTGGGTAAGGTGGGGGGGATGTTTAGGAAGATGTTGGGGAAGGGTGCTAAGGGGATGCTGGCATTGGTGGAAGGTGGTGTTAAAGTGGTTTCTAATGTAGATAAAGCTAATGTTATAGGTAGGGCATTGGTGAAAGGTGGTGTTAATGTGGTTTCTAATGTAGATAAAGCTAATGTTATAGGTAGGGCATTGGTGGAAGGTGGTGTTAAAGTGGTTTTTAATGTAGATAAAGCTAATGTTAAAGGTAGGGCATTGGTGGAAGGTGGTGTTAAAGTGGTTTCAAATGTAGATAAAGCTAATGTTAAAGGTAGGGCGTTTAAGGCTGTGCACCGGGGTGATCGTATTAGTGAGGAGGGTAAGAGAAGGCAAGCAGACGTACTGGTGATGTCATGGTGAGGAGGGGTGAGACTGAAGCGATGGATGTTGAGTTTACTATGTATGAATTGGTGAAAGCTTTGCACGAGTGTAAACGGACAGCCCCAAGGGAAGACAGGATTTGTTATGTTGTGGTTGAGAAAGCATCAGTGTGCGGAGAGAAGTGTTGGAATTGGTTAATGAAGTGTGGAGGACTGGGATTGTGCCTACTGGGTGGAAAAGAGCGGTGGTGTTGCCCTTTTTAAAGCCAGGTATGGACCCTACAAAGGCAGCTAGTTATAGGCCTATAGCGTTCACATCTATTTTGGGGAAATTAATGGAGAAGATGGTAGTCAGTAGGGTGGTGTATTGTTTTGGAGCAAAAGGGTTTGGTGAATGAAGCACAGAGCGGGTTCAGGAGGGGTAGGTCAACGGCAGATGCATTAGTCATAGTGAGCACAGAGATAGCAAAAACATTAACAATGAAGTTAATTTTTTTTAGTTGAACTGTTATTTTAGCATGTTTATGCCCCCTCTGATGGCTACCACTGATGCTAATTAAGCAAATTCTCCCCTATACAGTAGCAATTGAAATGGATTACTTTGTTAAACTAAAGGTAACAGAATCGCAACTTCCGGAGCTGATTTACACTTTTGCAAGTAAATATGTATTGTTGTACTATAGGCCTATTATTAGTTGTTGAATATGTCAACTTTAAAAAAAATATTTTGTATATTTGGATTTATGCATTTATTTCAAAATTATTATTTTTTTACATGCTCCAAAGACCACATTGCTCTGAGGGTTCTGCCAAGCCTGATGCCACCTGCAGTCTCCAGGACGGGCAGAAAGGCAGTGAGGACTACAGTGTCTGACGCCATGAAGGCCTTTTATTGATCTTAAGCCTGTGAGCATTCCTAGACTCACACAGCCCATTAGATCTAGTGATGCAGGTCTTGTAATTGTAAAATCTGTTAGCAAACATTCGCTGTCAGCTAGTCAGTCTGCCATTCAAGTACTTTATTTGTGGAATATTATTATTTGCAGGTTGGAACAAACATGGTGGATTACCTTCAGTCAGCCGAGCAGACCAGGGCATACCTACACCCTTGTGTTGGGAGTGGAGGAGCGTGCTCACAGGCATTCACCCTTCTCAGTGGGCCCTGGAGGAGGACAGCGTAGTCCAAGTTGTAGATGTTTGTTTCAAATGATTATATGTGTTCGACATCTATTTCCCAAAGCAGTGTTCCTCTGCTTGGCAGTTCCTCCAGGAGGCTGTCTATTTCTTTTTTGGAAACACTCATGCGATGAGAGAATTGGGCTTGTCATAGTTTTTCAGTTTTCTCTTTAAATTAGTAAACTAAATATTATTCATTAAAATCAGTAACATTAATTAAGTGTATGCATTTTCTTTATTATTATTATTATTATTAATAATAATATTATTATTAAAATATATTAATTTCATAGATTAAAAAATAATTAAATTAATGGGTCAAATATCAACCCAACGAAAGGGTCAATTTAAATCAATATTGAGCTACCCATACAAAAATCTAGTATATGGCCATACATATGAAAAATCTTCAATGCATTTAGGGGTGTGGTCCTGGTCAAGACAATCTCCTGAACTCAAAATTGAATGTCAGAATGGGAAAGAAAGGGGATTTAAGCAATTTTGAGCGTGGCATGTTTGTTGGTGCCAGACGGGCCGGTCTGAGTATTTCACAATCTGCTCAATTACTGGGATTTTCACGCACAACCATTTCTAGGGTTTACAAAGAATGGTGTGAAAAGGGAAAAACATCCAGTATGTGGCAGTCCTGTGGGCGAAAATGCCTTGTTGATGCTAGAGGTCAGAGGAGAATGGGCGGACTGCTAAAAGCTGATAGAAGGGCAACTTTGACTGAAATAACAACTCGTTACAACCGAGGTATGCAGCAAAGCATTTGTAAAGCCACAACACGCACAACCTTGGGGCGGATGGGCTACAACAGCAGAAGACCCCACCGGGTACCACTCATCTCCACTACAAATAGTAAAAAGAGGCTACAATTAGCAATAGCTCTCAAAAATTGGACAGTTGAAGACTGGAAAAATATTGCCTGGTCTGATAAGTCTCGATTTCTATTGAGACATTCAGATGGTAAAGTCAGAATTTGGCGTAAACAGAATGAGAACATGGATCCATCATGCCTTGTTACCACTGTGCAGGCTGGTGGCAGTGGTGTAATGGTGTGGGGGACGTTTTCTTGGCACACTTTAGGCCCCTTAGTGCCAATTGGGCATCGTTTAAATGCCACGGCTTACCTGAGCATTGTTTTTGACCATGTCCATCCCTATATGGCCACCATGTACCCATCCTCTGACGGCTACTTCCAGGAGGATAATGCACCATGTCACAAAGCTCAAATTATTTCAAATTGGTTTCTTGAACATGAAAATGAGTTCACTGTACTAAAATGGCCCCCACAGTCACCAGATCTCAACCCAATAGAGCATCTTTGGGATGTGGTGGAACGGAAGCTTTGTGCCCTGGATGTGCATCCCACAAATCTCCATCAACTGCAAGATGCTATCCTATCAATATGGGCCAACATTTTTAAAGAACACTTTCAGCACCTTGTTGAATCAAAGCAACGTAGAATTAAGGCAGTTCTGAAGGCGAAAGGGGGTCAAACACAGTATTAGTATGGTGTTCCTAATAATCCTTTAGGTGAGTGTATGTCACATATATAAAAACTGCCAATTTATTATATTTACTTTGACATATATGTACATGTATGTAATAATGTTTCCACCATATACAGGTCCTTCTCAAAAAATGTGCATATTGTGATAAAGTTCATTATTTTCCATAATGTAATGATAAAAATTAAACTTTCATATATTTTAGATTCATTGCACACCAACTGAAATATTTCAGGTCATTTATTGTTTTAATACTGATGATTTTGGCATACAGCTCATGAAAACCCAAAATTCCTATCTCAATGAATTAGCATATCATGAAAAGGGTCTCTAAAC